>JBBPKW010000490.1:2982-12995 GCA_038089475.1 Boletus aff. vermiculosoides | reverse complement strand
CCGCACGTTGGCCTCCTGACCCTCTTTGCTCTCTCATGATCACCATGGAGTCCCGCCATGGCGCTGTTCGTCCATAATTGGCAAGTCGGCATTTTGGAGCGATCAAGACCCACTTGAGTCACCCCCGCCACGATAATATCACAAATAGTTGCTGTGGAGTCCCCCCCCATCACCATCTTTTTGATCCCCATCACTAGACCCAACAGACTCACACCCACCCTCGTCCCCCCACCATCATGTGCAAGATATCAGACGGTACAACGATCAAAGTCGGCGTGATCGGCGCTACCGGGACAGTCGGGCAGCGTTTCATCACCCTCCTCGCAAAACATCCATCGTTCACCATCCATGCCCTCGGCGCTTCCGCCCGATCGGCTGGACAACCCTACTCAAAAGCTACAAATTGGAAACAGACGACGCCGATACCCAGCATCGTGAGAGACACGATCGTACACGAGTGCACACCCGAACACTTTAAAGACTGCTCCATCGTCTTTTCTGGCCTCGATGCCGACGTCGCCGGAGAAATAGGCAAGCACCTGTTCTACCTCTTCTTCATCCCCGCCCTCTCCGGCTCGCTCGCTCACGTCTGATTCTTTGTTTTTTTTTGTTATCTTTGATAGAGGGCGCCTTCAGAGCAGCCGATCTCGCCGTCTTCTCAAACGCCAAGAACTATCGACGCGACCCCTTTGTCCCTCTTATCGTTCCCCTCGTTAACACCTCCCATCTCGCCATGATCGCTCAACAACAAGCCCTCCATGACCCCCCCCTCAAAAAAGGCTTCATCCTCACCAACGCCAACTGTTCCACGACCGGTCTCGTAATACCCCTCCGCGCACTCGAAAAATCCTTTGGCCCGATCGAATCATGCATCGTCACGACGATGCAAGCCATCTCCGGTGCAGGCTATCCAGGTGTATCCAGTCTCGACATCGTCGATAACGTCGTACCTTACATTGGCGGAGAAGAGGAAAAAATGGAATGGGAAACCCTCAAGATTCTTGGGAATCTGGTGGATGGGGACGATGGGCTGAAAGCGTTTGATATGCGCGCGCGTCAGCCCTTACGGGTGTCTGCTTCGTGTAATCGCGTCCCCGTCATTGACGGACACTTGATGACTGTGTCCGTCCGTTTCGCGCGAAGACCACCTCCGAGTCCACAGCAAGTGCGTGAGGCGCTTGTTGGGTATACTCCCGATGCACCAGCTTGCCCCTCCGCACCCGTGCATGCCATATTTGTGCACGAGGAATCCGACCGTCCTCAGCCGCGCTTAGATCGGTATTACCAGGATGGTGCGGGGGTCTCTGTCGGCCGAGTACGGCAATGCCCTGTGCTCGACATCAAATTTGTTGTGCTTGCCAACAATGTCTCCATCGGTGCTGCAACAAGTAGCATCATTAACGCGGAGCTGGCGGTTCTGAAGGGGATCGTCCACTGAATGTGTGTTATGTGCTGTGCAGGGTTACAGTATCTAATACAGTTGGATGGATTTAGGTCAAAACATACGTAGAACAGGATTTAGGAGCAGTGCAAATGTCGATCAAAAAGTAATGGTATGATACTGCAGAAATCTATTATGGCGATGTGCCGACAGCTTGCGATTGGAGATACGATACCATTAATGGGAGGGAGTAAGGGATTACCCCGTTCGCGAGGAGCGGTCGCGCATCCGGACAAATGTTTCAATCAGGCTCATCATGTTACCAATGCCCTTCTCTTCTGGGAGCCAGTCACCGTTATTGACGCAGAGGACCTTCATCCGTTCATGATACAGGAGGTCCGGAAGTAGTTTCGGTGTAATCAGGAAGTACTGGCAGCTGTCAGGCTTGCAGGTCACCTCAACCATGGAGTTGTGCACCGCGCGTTCTGCACGCTGGTCCATTCCCTAATAGGACCGTTTGATAGGGATTATTCATCGGCGGAGGAATGGCCGTACCTGGTTAATCTCGTCCACCAACGAGAATGGCGTTCGTGCTTCTTCTGTCAAACTCATCAGGTAAAGGATAGTCGTAAGAGAACGCTCCTGAATGAACGGCATCATTGAATATGCTTATCAAATTCGAGACTGAACACAGCTTACTCCTCCAGACTGCCTTTGGCCAGTCAGAAGTTGCAACTTCTCCGTGTCACGGAACTTTACGAGAATGTCAATGGCCCACTTGTCGTAATCTTCATGTGGGCTGATCCTGATCTCGCCAGCACAACCAATCCCTGTTCATCGCGTAAGGTGCGGAACAATTGCTCGAGCAACCCGGCTTACGATCAAAGGCTGAAGAAAACTTCTTTCCAATGCTTTCCACGAGCCTTTCAAGTGCAGGTTGCCAGTTGTCCTATTAAACCAGTCAAAAGCCTTCCTTTAATCGGTTGTGTGAAAACCTCACGTACTCTGGCAGATTTAATCTCCCGTTCCAGCCGTTGGCTGGACTTCTCCCTGTCATGCAATGTCTTGGTAAGCTTTGTGATCTTGAACAGGAATTAGCAAGTGTTTGAGAATTACAAAAGTGGCTGAACATACCTCTGCCTTTCTTCTTTCGTACTGGTCAATCACCCCTGGATTCGTCTGCATGATCATTTCTAGGTTAGTTTGTTGAGTCTCGAGATCCGCCCGCAGTTCCTCTACTGTCCGGTCATGAATAGAACCGTCCTTGATGGCGCTCAGTCAGCATCCCGTACTTCTCGAGGGTAATAATGAAATTCAGGGTCGACTTACTACTTCCATCTTTGCGAATTGATCCTGGAATTCTTGATCCATGCCCCGCACAAGTGCGACACTCAGATCTCGTTTTTCCTTGGCATCAGCCTTCAAAGTGAGGTAGGTTTGGTGGGCTGTACACATGGGTGAACATATGTCCGCGGAAATAACATGATGATTCACCTTCCTCAAACTGGGCCAGCGCTCGCTGATACCCTGCGTCTTTTTGCTGACATAGGACCTCAAGTGCGTTCTTGTTTGCGCCGACTTGTAAAAATTCAAGCCCACTACGTGTCGCAGCTGCTTGATCGGCAACAGCAGCCCCGATGAGTTGCTAAATAATCGCGGATGTATGAGCGTTCAGAACCGACCTGGCGCGGAAAGTAAAACTGACGGTATATTCCAGGGAGATTTTTACACGTTTTCTCGACAAGTCGAGCAACTTCCTTTTGAGACGAGTCCGCTCTTCATCAGCTGAGGGCGCACTTTCTAATTCCTTGAGCTTATTCTTGCTGGTCACTACCGATGGTCGCATCCTTCGTATGAAATACCACCGAATATTAGGTGTTCGACGTACCAATCTTGGCACTTAGTGTCGCCAAATGCTTCTGCGCATTCATCACTGTCTTCTTTCGGCCATCAAGGGCTTCCTTTAAGGGAACTTAGTCGAGTAATATCGTCGGTGAAAGGAGAACATCTGACAAATTTCTTGTTATATTGGGTTTCCGCCGCTCTGATTTCTCGTTCCTCTGCTGCAAGGGTATTGGCGTCCCCATTAATACCCTCAAGGACTTGCCTCGCTTCTTGGATAGTTTGATCCAGTTGTCTTTTGATCTCAGGATCAACTTCAACCCCGTAAGCTCATTTCATAGTGAGACATTTCAAAGGAACCCACCAGCACTGCTAACGAGATTGCGAGCCGGCCGAACCTCGCGAGTCGTGTTTTGCGCGGCACGTTTCCCATATCGCGAGCGCTGGACCATGTTGATCACGTTTCCGGCTATGAATGTGGCTCCGCCACCATCCCCGCGAGGACCGATACGCGAGACAGCCTCCATAGCACTGGCTACGTCGACCTTTGAACCGTCAAGGGCAATGGCCTACAAGAAACGTATAAGTCGAATGCAAAAAGAACAGAGGAATGACGCACCGTACGATGCAGATTTGTTTCCCGGCTGAGGTACCACAACAAACCATCGGGGCAGTTGATTTTCTCAATGGCATATGTGTCAAAACCCAGACTGTTGAGCTGCTCAAGGAGTCAGAAGGTTCCCTAACGGTAGAACCTGGAACGGACCTCTTCATCGCTCATCGGTGGCCCGACATGGTCAACCCTCGGACGGAACCAAGTATTGATTCTGGCATCCTTCCTCAAGCCTGCATCGTTTGAGTCGTTCAAGCAACGATTAAGCAATTCGTAATCTTCTTCGCATTGTGCGACAATGGTCTTGAGACAAACGCAACTGTTAGGAATCATTACGAAGGAATGCATCAACGGTCATCCACCTTCAGTTGATTGGCATTGAAACAAGCCTCCACAGCGTTCGTGAACCTCTTGTCAGGTACATTGCAACAGATCATGGGTGGTTCGAACACTTCCATCTTGAACCTACTCTGATTGTTGCGAAGCCATGCGACCGCGTCGGCGTGGTCCCGATCCCATGATCGAAGGCTCTCGAGCTTCCGGTGGCGTTCATCGTCCAATCTTTTCAACCTGACAACACAATAATGAGGGTAGTCTAAGGGTGAGTGCAAATCTCTTACTGGCCCATAGCTTCGTCGATCTTTGCTTTCTGGGCGGCCGATGCATCGATATTAACCCTCTGACGGTCTTGGAGTTCTTCCATGCGGCTCTTCGTTTGGTTGTGGTCCGTGTTCAATTGACGCTAATTTGCAGGCGACATAAGCGTCGTCAACCGTAGTGTGTTTAAGAGATAACGAACAATCTCGTTATTTATTGCTTGAAGATCTTCTAGTTCAGGTGGATTATCGATCTCGTTCTGCATCTTCCTGATCTGGTTTTCGAGGTCCTTTATTTTCTTCGTGCGGTCTTTCTCAGCACGCTTCAATCCATCAAGCCTGTTAGTGACTTCCTCGGCATCGTTCTCCTGCAAGGAATTGAGTGGTTGTCGCTCAGAGGGAGGTACAACCAAAACGAACAAGCTTATCGCTTTCATGCCATCTTGTCTTCATCTGCTGAAACTTTGCCTTGGACGCATTCTTCTTCTTCTCCCGAGCTTTCTCAAATTCCTTGTACTGGGCAGCCAATTGTCTAAACAAGCATTACACAATCGAGTGATCATAAAGGAATTCAAACTCACTCGCGCTTAGCGTGCACAGGAGCGTTTTTGTCTCGGAGTTCTGCAACACGACCATGGAGTTGGCGCTGGTGTTCTTTGGCTTGTGCATAGCGTTCCTTCGCTTCGTGGTACTCGTTCACAGGGATCAAAACTCTCAGTACACCGATCTGGAGAATGTTGATACGACGGAGGTCAACTGCAAAGGAATCGAACATACCGCTTTCTCGATCCGCATGCGCTCTTGGTACCGTGCTACGTCTCGCTCGAGCTGAGCATTTCGCTCCTCCATTACTCTGAGGGATTCCTGTTCCTCTTTTACCCGCTACGATGACCGTGTCAACAAACTCGACGAAGTTTTGATACGATGGGTATGTATCACCTCTTGTACAACTTTGAGTTCCTTTCCAGAAGCAATAAGGGTATCATGCCATTTTGTTAAATTGGTATCACCCGCAGCTCGCTGAGTCTCCCTAAGTAACTGCTGGGGAGTCATCTGTGCAAACTCGGAGACTTTGTCTTGAGGGAGAAAAGAGCTAGAGATCGCATATATGCACTCAGTATAAGAAATATCACCAGTTCATAATTCTCCATTACCAAAGGTTGCCAACTTGGACGTTTAGTCTTGCCATACGGCTGGATACCTCTTTACCAGTAGTATGTTGGCCATTCAGGGTGAACGTAGAGGACCTAGTCTTCGCACTGAGGTTGCGCCGAATGACGAGGTTCTGCTCGCCCTTGGCTCCTTTCAGCTCGATTTCAATATAACCCGTTTCCTTGTCGTTTTTGACGAAAGAACTAATCTCGCTTGCACGACCCAAGATCTAGAAGTGGACGTCAATGCTTGACCTTCAGCATGCAGGGCAGACTGACACTCGGAGGCCAATTCAGACCAAGGCAGATTGCACATGCAATGCTACTCTTCCCAGTGCCGTTGGGACCGAGGATCATGTTTAGATAAGGACCTGGGCGAAACTCGACCCAATCGTAGGTGACAAAATTCTGCAACTGGATACGGACTATAGACCCGGGAATGAAGCTATGAGGATGTTGTAAGAGTAATCTATTTCAATTCCACCAAAAAGGAATGGCCTACCCATCATTGTCTCGGGGAAGCGTTTTGACACACTCTCGTTGCACCTGATTCGGGCTCGAAGGAACGGAAGCGCCAACTGAGTTGACCCTAGCGCGCTTGTGCCCCCTAGGTGTTCCTTCCTCTTCATCGTCCCCATCGGCGGTTTGATCCACCCCGTCTGTATCAGTACCGTTGGGCTGGGAGGGCATCTGTGCCTCGTCTTCCTCTTCGTCAGACTCGACGCGTCGCGCTTTCCCCTTTTTGGTGTTCTCCTGTTTGACCTTGGGTTGTTTTCCTTGCGCGCTTGCCTCGGCGTTCTCTTTGAGAGAGTCATCATCATCATCCACGGTCGCTGCGCGTGTGCGACGTGCCATTGCTGTCGTGCCGTCGCGGGGCAAAGTACGGAAGGATGAATGCAGGAAAGACGCGTCCCTAGATTGGCACTCGTAATGTTTCTTTAGGGCAGGTCATTTCGAGTCGTGGTCCGTCGCTACCGTTCCACTAGCAAAGTCTGATTGTTCGTCATTTACCAAATAAAAGTTTCCGTCCACACAACACATGAGCATTCGGAGAAAGAGTACTACCCACGATCTTGCGACCCTTCGTTTACACCCGGACGGATCTCGCGTTCAGCAATCCTCTGTAAACGCCAGACATCGCACAGCGGGTTCTACTGTCGTAGATTCGAGAGGAAATTGGATCGCAAAAGATGCAGGGGGCAAGAGCTCAGTCAAAAAACGGAGGAGCGTCCACAGCTCACGCACGGATGACGCAGATGGCGAGTTCATTGACCTCTCGGGCGACGAGTCGCGTGGACGCAGCCAGAGTAAGGGTAAGCAGCGAGCTTGCGACAGCCAAACCCCGGACGGGGACTCCCTTCAAGAGCCAGAGTTGGAACGATTGAACACAAGGACCAGACAGCGTCTCTCCTTCATGCGCGATCTCAGCTTTCTTGACCCTCCCCCTGTCTCTGTCTCGTCTCTCGATCAAGACACAGACCACCCAGATACAACCTGTATCTCCTTTCCGGATCCAGCCCCTGTAAGTCCGCTATCCTTGACATGACAGTTCCTCCCTGACGTCACTCGAGGACCTGCTGAAATCCATTCACCATTTTGCCAGCTGCTACTATCGCGAAAGGGGACAGCTATTCGATAGTAGCAGAGATTATCGTGGAAAGAAAAAGGAAAGGCGCCAGCAATCGCAAGGAAACATCCATACTCTCGCTGCCAACGCTCTCGAACATCAGAACGCCGATTCCGAGATTGAAGACACGGAAACGGAGGACGAAACCGTTGAAGAGGATCAAGACGAGAGCGCGGCCATGGATACCGAGGACAGAGGGAGAGGAGGTCCGAGCATTAAAGTGGACGCCTACAGAAAGGATATGTACAAAGCTTTTGATGGCTCTGCCCTCCTGGCTATAGGTCCGTCGACAAACTTCGATTCGGAGGCTGACTCAACATACCGCAGGTATTGTGCTGCAGGAATATGTAGCACATACACTCTCATTGGAACCTCGTACTTCAGAGGAACCTCGCAGCCCGAAACGGAGAAGAACCGGGTAGGAGGACCATAATAGTCCAGATTTGTTGGAATGCCCGTCGTACGGAGATAATAGAATGGATGTATATTATGCAGAGCGCACATGAGAGATAGGCAACGAAAGAGAGCTACTTGGATGGTGATGAGGATACTGAAACTTTGTTCTTAGCGTCGAGCTTCAAGATGTAATTGTCCGTCAAAGTACCATCCTCCCACCGCTTCAGGATATTATTACCGTAGATGCCCGGATTGGGCCCACCGAATACCTTGAGTCGCGCCATGCGCCGGTCACGTAGTTTATTTTTGGGTAACATGCCCGAGACAGCATGATAGATGATCTAGCGGGAAAACCACATCCGATTCCAGGGAGTTGACCTACAAGGGGAAAAAGCATGAACATACCTCGTTCGGCTTCTTCTCCATCATAGTCTTATAGGGCGTTTCCTTGAGACCACCTGGATACATGGAATGTTTTCGGTACACAAGTTGCTCGTCCTTCCTCCCCGAAACTTTGATATTTCGAGCGTTGGTCACCACGACATAGTCACCGCAATCCACTAGACGACAATCGAACCAGTTTCAGAGGCCCAATACGACAACACTTACCACCTTTGTCATATATTGGCTTGTGCTTGCCCATGAGCACAACCGCTATCCTTTCCGCAAGTTTTCCTAGCACCCTGTCCGATGCATCGACGTGATGCCACACCCGAGCGTAGGCAAGCGCGGTCTATCATTTCCTTTGGTAAGTCCCACTCTCAGCAGATTGGACAGAATGTACCATACATTACCAACGGCTTGCGACATCCTCAAAGTCCTCCACGCAAAGAGATGAACGCGAATTTCAGGGAAAGTGAACACGTGATCCACAACATTCAATATGATTACGTAAGCACGCATCAAGCAATTGTATGCGTTATGCGAGGGAGTTCAATGCATGGTCTACATGTTTCCATTCCATGAAACAAATGACAATCTTCAGTGAAATTAGATTAAGTACAAGAACACGTTGTGCATATCTACAGCTCAATATTGCAGTACACGAGTAAGGGATACTAACAGCCAACAGTAATTGTTTTACTCGATCTTTCTCGCGGCTTTGATCAAGTCGGATGCCTAGAAACACAGCAGTCAGTAAAGTCATCGCGTAACAGGAAGATACACACTCGCCTTTTCCCCAATGGCATATGCAGTATCGAGTAAATGCGCAGCGAGATGTAGCGGCGCAATGGACATATCCACTACGCGTACGTTTTCCGTTCCGCTATCGTATTTATTGTAGTCAACGTTTTAAAAAATATACCATATGCAACTTACTAGATACGCAACTCATTGTCAACGACACCACCGAGCGACTTTGGCGCCATCGCTGCCGTGCCTGCATTCTCGTCAGAGACATCAAGGAAAGAGACGTCACCCAACACTACATACCAAGGGGGTGCTGAACAGAAGAAAGGCGGCTGCGTACATAGTTCTCAAAGTCCGCGTAGGTTTGGACCTCTGGGCCAGGCGCACTCGGCGCGACGATGATGTCTTTGAGCGGTGCCGTCTCAGAAATCTTGCGCACAAATTGTGCAGCTTTCGTCAAGACCTTGGTATCTTTGGTTCACATGGTCAAAACTCATTACGAGCGTCAGAAAAAGGAATGATATTCACCATATAAGTTGTTCAGATAGTGTGGGTTAATACAGGGAGGGTCCAAGGGGTCGGAAGATGAAATGTGCTACGAAGGTGAGGGTTATACTCGAGAGCGCGCTGAGAGTGGAACGGAGCATACTGTTGAACCACGTGCGACGGGATGCTGATCGCTGGTAAGTTAGCGCTGGTAGGCCCGGAGGAAACAGCATGTTCACGCACAGGGAGTGATACCAAGAAACTGATGTAAGACGTGTTTTCCTTTGGGGTGGAAGCGAAGACTTTCGGAACCATGATGAGCTCCACATTACCCACCCCGCTGTGCTCCAAGTATTCCCTCTGAATCTCCAGCTGTCTTTTGTGAAAGGGATTGCTTGTCTTGGAGATTTCTTTGTCCAGCTCCGTCTTCAGTTCATCCACCTCGTCTTCCGTCAAAAAGTCCGTGAGCTTGATGAAACCATATGCAGAAACTGTTGTCGCGTAGGCGCCAGTCCTCTTGTCACGGCTGACGAACAACACCGGGTCAGCGAGAAATAGGGACCGACGAATACAACATCTGACTATTCTTCCTCCTGCTCTGCCTTATACTTAGGATCATTTCGCAGGCGGTCTGTCGACATTCAGTGCTTAAGTGGCTCGGCTGTTACCATTGAATGAAGCTCACCAAAGGTAAACACGCCTTCCTTGACAATAAAGTCGGAAACCACATATGGATGCTCTTGCAGGTTCTCGCCAACAGTGGGAAGGTCGACAACCATTGGAATGTTAG
>JBBPKW010000489.1:0-15477 GCA_038089475.1 Boletus aff. vermiculosoides | reverse complement strand
CAGTCATCAAATGATGTCTGTGGAGACAGTTAGGCAGTCCTGTGCATAGCAGAAAAAATATGTTAGAACACATGAATTCCCGGATTGAAGGGAAAACACCATTGAATGGGTAGGGCGAACACAGAAGGAAAGTGAAATGGAGAGGCCATGGAATAAGTGAAAAAGGACTGGAATGAGCGAATTGATAAATGATTGCATAGTCCAATGAACAGTGAATGTGAAGAACACAGAGGGGCAAAAGTGGGGGTGGTTGTGCTTAGATTAGATGATGTTAAGTTAGACAAAAGGGAAGGCAGTGAAACTGATAATGAAGTATGTAAAAGGGGTGATGTGTTCAAAAAAGGCACATCAGGTAAGGAAGAGGGGATCAATGGATTGGAAATGGACAACAGTGGTGGTACAGATAACAGTGAACATGGTTGAGAAGACAGCAGCAGTACAGATAACAGCAAACATGGTGACAAAAATGGCGGTGGTGCAGGTAATAGTGAGTGCAGTTGAAAAAATAGTGTCGATGGTGGCAGTAAGGATGAGGCAATGAGAGGCAATGGGTCCAAGAAGAGAGAAGGTGATGAGGGGGACTTTGGAGCATGCAATCCAAAAGATGTCAAGTCAGAAGAAGAAGGTGATGAGGCAAATGGGTCCAAGAAGAGAGAAGGTGATGAGGGGGACTTTGGAGCATGCAATCTGAAAAATGTCAAGTCAGAAGAGGAAGGTGACTGTTACAAGACACACTGGTTTCCCGCCAGCTACCTGAGCTCAATGATTACTCAAGCTCACTACTATCTGTATGAGATAGGTTGAGGCTTATAGAGGTCTTTAGAGAGCACCCAGAAGGAAGAGCCAGAAAAGCATAGATTTAGCTGAGGAGCTCTGGAGGTAGAGCTCAGTGTTTATATACAGGTGTAAAGCTGTGCTACTATAATGGGATGTGTCTATATAAGGGGAACAATGGAATAAGAGAACAATGGCATGCCCAGAGAGGCAGCACCAATGGATATGGAGGCATAGCAGACTGAAACGTATTGTCAGATGTATGGGGAAGGAATGAGTCAATGGGGAAATCTATAGTAGGACAAAGGTGGCATGTTAAGGAAGCAGCAGGATAAGTATGGGGAGTTCGTGATGTGGTCAGGTTGGGAGGAGCCTGATCAGAGTGGAGGGGAAATAGCCTTCATGATTCAGGAAGGAAGGGTAGCAGGGTCAAGTCATTTGACCCAAAGGGGAAGAGTGGGTGTCAGTCAGTCACGGTAGTGGTCAGTCATGGTGGCTTTATGAGATAAGGGTATGGATGCAGTAGTGAAGTCTTTAAGGGGGGTGATGGGGAACCTATTCATAGGAGGTTGCCAGAGGTTCTGGTGGGAGTAGTCCTGAGGCTACTGGAGAGTGGTGATTGGCAGGTTGGTCTGGGTTATCAGCAAGGTTACAAGGAAGTGGAACTAGGTCTGAGGATGTTGTTCTTTCAAGTGATTCCAAAGTACTGGCGTGGTGGCTTGGTGACTGTCATTACTATCGCTGCGGGTAGGGCAATATTGTAACAGTGACAAGGCAGATGGGCCCAAAGACATTGGGGTTGAATGGAATGGAGGTGGCAACACAGCTAAGGCTGGGGGAGGTGAAACAATGTCAGCAGAAACAATGTCCTTTGAAACATTACAAGGTGTGTTGAATTCTACTGATGCAAGAGAGGGCAGAAGGTTAGCATCAACAAGCTTGAATGAAACATTACCAGGTGAGACATTTTGCATCATTATATGCATGACAGGAGACAGAGTAGGTGGGGGTAATGAAATATTGTCAGTAATGACAACCTCAATAGGAATGCTACTAGACAGTGTCAGAGGGATAGGAAGTGGCATGGAACATTCTGGAACATAATGCTTGCAGTCATGATCACATCCTGGATACTAGTCCTGGATCTCAGTGACAAATGCTGGCTATTCCAGCATCCATGCGGATACCTAATGTGATGTTTTCCAGAGCTTGGCTTTGTCCAAATCAGCATATTGGATTGCTACTTCAATCTTTTGCACATTGGTGAGTCTGATATTCATTGCCAGGAAGTTGATCTGTTCTAAAAAACAAGGTAGGTGAGTCAGAATCTTCCCATCAAATCTGGGCACATCTGTGGTGCCTTGTTGAGAAAGCTGGAAGAGGTAACTTGTGAGCTGCATGGATAATGAAAATGGCTTGTAGAGAAAAAGATAACGATGCACAGTGATGATGGTACAAGTAGTGATGGTCAAACATGTAGCCAATGATGCAGAACAGTGATGCTGAGGATGAGGGTCCTGTCTGGGCATGAGCAACAACAATTGTGATCAAAGGGAGATCCAAGCAAGGCTAACAATGAAGATGGAGAGGGTGCATGCACAAATGCTGGGACTATGATCCCTTACAACAGCAGTAGGAGGGTGTGTGCATGAACATTTTCATATCCAAGAATGCTGTCAATGATGAGAGGGTTCTGTGGAGCATGAGCAACAATGGTTATGATCCCAGGGAGATGCAAGCTAGCTAAAAAAAGGGGGGAAAAAGACAACTGGCCAGGATGGTGGCAATGGCATGGCAATTGAGGGTTGTGAACATTGGGCCTATGAGCACTGATGTGGGAGTGATGAAGGGAAGGAGTCCTGTGGGCTATAAGCAATGATGGTGACGATGATGTGGTGATAGCGAGGATCGAGGCATAGGGGGTATGAGTGGGCTCGACAAGAGTGAGGATTGTTAGGTGCATGAATGTTGTGGGTAGAGATGGCAACAATAAGGACGAGGGGAAGGATGGTGGAAGTTGCTAGGGATCCCAGAAGACCAGAACAATGACCAGGGGTGATGATGACCAGGGTAATGGCACTGGTGACACAAATGATGGTGATTGCAATGGGTGTAGCATGCAATGATGTCAATTGAAGGGTACCTGCATGAATGCTGGGGTCTGCAAGCTATGAAGGTGATAATGAAAAGAAGGGGGCCTGTTTGGATCACAAGTGATGATGGTGGTGATTGGAAGGAGATTTTGGCCACAAGCAAGGGAGAAGGGGATTTTCAGCTCACAGAGAGGAGGTGATGATGCACAAGGATGATGGTGATTGTGCAGTGATAGTGAGAATCATGAATGTTGGGGTCTGTGAGCACTGAGGGTGACAACAAAGGAATGGGGTCCTGTACCCAGTGTGAGCAATGATGTTGACGATTGAGAAGGAGATCCTGGCTGTGAGTGAGGGCAAATGGAATCTGAGTTGATGGAGGGAAGATGATGGGCAATGATCAATGATAGATCTGATCTGATGATCCTTCCAATGATGGGTGATGATTGGTAATCATAGGCCCTTCGGAAGGGATTAGGCTTCTACTGAGGAAATGGAAGGTGCAGATTTCACTGGAGTGGCTCAGGAAGATAGATCAGAATCTGATGGCAAAGGTTGTTAGGGGTGAAGGAATGAAAATACCAAAAGAATCTGAAGAAGAAGTGGCACAAAAAAAAATGCAATGAGGGCAGAAGTTAGTGGGGTGACCATTGCTGTGGCGTAAGTTGGTGCATCCTTCTTGACAACCCTGGAAAAACCCCCTCACAGTGGGCTCAAGTTGTAAAACAAATAAAAAGTGTGAGAGGGTGCAAGGGGAGAGGTATTCCAAGGGATTTGTAGTTGGATTGCCCATATGAAGGGTTAGTATGCAACTGACCACAACATGTCACTGACAAATATTACTAAAAAAGGAAACTACATGAGATGAAATATGCAGGAAGGGAATTCCAGTCAAGAATGAGAACTGGATATGAGAAATGAGGCCTAGGATGAGGGCCAGATATGATAAGAATGGCCTAGGATGAGGGCTAGACTGAAACAAGAGAGACAAAGATGATGGGAGCAAAAAAGATGGTATTCTGGATTCAAATACAAGGATTTTATAGTCCAAGAAATGCCTTAGACTCTTCTAAACTAACTAAAACACTAAATAGAAGTGTTTGAAAGAGAAGAAATAAATGCTGGACTCATTGCTAAGTAAATGATACCTCAATATAACTAAAAATAGATAGTCCAGATTGAAAGTGAAGTGGTCCAAGTTGGATTGAGGCTGTCCAGATAAGTAGACTTGATGGACTTGAGGCAGATAGGGCTGCTAGCAGTCCAGATAGGATAGGATACAAACCCAAGGACTTTACAGTCCTTACAATTGATGGAGTGGATGGAGGACAAGGAGGATTGGTGAGAGCTGCGGGAAGAAGTGGAAGTGCCGGGGGAGGTAGGGATGTGGCAAAGAGGGCAGTGTGAAAGCATATGACTGGATGTCCAAACAAGACATGTTGGACATTGGTAGGATCAGCAGCTGATCCGGTAGTGACCAAGACGGTGGCACTGTCAGTAGGTCTCAGCGTAGTGGGGATGCATGGTGGGCAAGAAAAGGGCACCATTAGTCCCAGTCCAGTATGCTTCAGTGCATTCCATGATATGTTCTTCCTCAGAGTTCAGTGGAGAGGAAGAGGTGGATGGGGTGTGGATAAGGGTGGCCACTTCTCAGATAGCATGACAGGCATCAGCTTGCTCTTCACAGTATCAGTTAGGGTCAGTCAGGAATTTGTCTATGCCCAACTGATGCATGGTGATGATGAGGAAGCCTTGGGTTTGGTGATGTATGTCAGAGAGGATGGTGGCATAGAGGGTAATCTCAGTGGTGGAGGTGGGGCACACATGGAATAGGCGAAGCCTTTCATTTTGCAGGAAGGCTTGATACAGGGAGTACAATGGGGAGGCGAGGTCCAGGTGTGCAGAGATGGGGTTGGCAAGCCAAGATTCAGTGATACAGGAGGAAATCCTTTCAGCCATCTCTGGGGTGGGGAGATCTTCCCTCATTCAATACACAGCCATGGGAATGTCCACAGAGGAGATGGCACAGGGGGAAATATTGGATTCTGGGGAGATGGGATGTTCTGTGGTAGGAGGCCACATGGAGGGTTCAGGGGTCATGGACATAGGGGTAATGGGGTGAGAAGTATTGTCAACTATAGTAATGGAGAAAGGAATAGAGGAAACAGAAGAAATGGAATCTTTAGGATCAGGGAGGAAGGAGTCATTGGTAGAGGTGAGGGTGTCAGAGATAGAGAAAACAGAGGAAACAGAGAGGTGGTCGGAGCAGGGCATGTTGGGTGGTTCAGGTGAAAGAGGTCCTTGATGGGAAGGCTTTAGGGTGTTGTTTTTTATAGTTGAGGAGAGTGTCTTGGGCGTGTCATAGATTTCTTTCTGGGACCCATGAGTTATCCTCCAGTGAGTAGCCTTTCCATTGGATCAGGAATGTCTGGGATCATGTGAAGCTGCAATGGCACAGTATGCAGTTGATTTCAAATTCCTCTTCCCCTTTGACCAGGTCAGGTGGGGGTGAGGGAAAATTAGGTCTGTGAATGGGGTTCTTGCGGTAAGGGGGTAGGTGTAATGATAGACTATATTTTCAAACTTTTTTTGTACAACATACAAACACTTTACTTTTCATTTTCTTTATGATGCATTGCACGTGACCATGGGAAAGTCACATGACCACAATGACATCATGACATGTGTTATTCATTTCCGCTTTTCTCTCACGCTGTCATACTTCTTTTTCCCATCATCAACTTCCTTTTCCCACATACAACTTCTTTACTTTGACCATTCATGGTAACTACCATATCTAGCACTTGGTCCGTGCCCACTCGTTACTAGTATATATACCTGTACATTATACCTTAGATCCCCAGTCTAATCCACTTGTTCATCGTGTCAGTTGGGCTACGTCCCTCCATTGAACCTTGAATTAAGAAAGACTTGTTTCCCTTCCTGCCAGCTTAGTGTTGCTGAGTTGAAGTCTGCATGGTGGTCGTTGTGTACAGCAATCATAACAATAGGAGTGAGGCATGGAACATGGGGTGGATTTTCCATGTTTTAGGGAGGTGCAGTTGATAGGTGATTGGGGAGAGTACCTTGGTGATAATGAAGGGTCCTTTCCTTTTGGGTGTGAATTTGGGGTTGATGACAGAGCATTTCAGATTTCAGGCCTCCAGCCAAATCTTGTCTCCTTTCTTGAATGGGGAGAAGCATCTTTGAGTGTGGGCGGCCATTACTTGTCTAGCAAGCTCATGGGAGGCGAGGACTTCATCTCTGGCTGCAGTAAGGTTTTTGATGCAGTTTTCAACAGCAGGGAGTGGGGTTTCAGGAAGGGTGGAGGGTAGGGCATGGGGTTCATAGAATGGGGACTGATTAGTGATGGAGTGGGGTTGGTGGTTGTGGGCAAATTCAGTGTGGGTGATGGAGTTGGCCCAAGATAAGGGGTGGTTTCCACAAAAGATCCAAAGGTAAGTCTCAATCTCTTGGTTTACCCTTTTGATCTCCCCATCAGACTGGGGATGACAGGTGGTGAAGAGGGCTAGGTTATAGTTTAGGAGTTTTCCAAGCTCTTTTGCAAATTGGGAGGCAATTTGGGGGCCATGATCAGAGATTACCTTGTCAAAGAGCCCAAAGTAGAGGTAGACTTTGTGGAAAAAGAGGGCAGCAATTCCCTCTGCAATGACTGTGTTTTTGGTGGGGCAGAGAATTACCCCCTTTATAAGGCCATGGTCGACCATGACCAATAAAGTGTTGAAGCTGCCTGATAGGGGGAGGCCAGTGATAAGGTCACAGGAGATTTGTTGGAAGGGGTGGGTGCAAGTGGATTTGATCAGAAAGAGTGGGGAAACAGTCGAGTGGGTGTTGGTCTTGTTTTGTTGACAGGTGGCGCAGCCTTCAACATATTTTTGGATGTAAGAGGCAAGGCCTGGCCACCAATACTTGGCAGCAACTAATTGACAGGTTTTCAAATACCCTGGGTGGCCAGTGGTTTTGTGGTCATGGCAATGGTGGAGAATGTCCTGGCATAGTTGATCATTGGCTGGGATGTATGTCCAACCTTGGTAGGTAAGGATGCCTTCAGTGAGTTGCCAGTTGGAAAGGTGGAAGGGGAATGTCCTCATCCATGGATTGCAGGGCTTGGGTGACAAGGGTGTTGGACTGGAAGGATTGGGTGATGCAGTCATGGAGCACTGTGTCAATGATGTTAATGAAGAGGGATGGGGGGAGAAGGGTTACTTTCTTGTTTTTGGATGTATTGGGAGGAAGGAGGTCAGGCCGGCAGGATAAGGCATCAAGGCTGGCTAGGAGTCTGCCAGGGACATGGACAATTTTGAGGTTGAAGTTAGCCAAGTCAATGAGCCAGTGGGCTTGGTGGCAGTTAAGGTTCTGGGGTTTTTGGAAATAGGTAAGATTTTTGTGGTTGGTGAAGACCTGGACAGGGAATGGGGATCCATGGAGATAGTGCCTCCAAGATCATAGGGCATGGAGGATGGTGAGAAGTTTGCAGTCATAGATGTCATAGTTGCATTCTGTGGGGAAGAAGGATTGGGATAGGTAGGAATACAGGTGCCAGTCACCATTGGAGTCAGTTTGGAGGAGGATTGTGCCAGAAGTGAATTTCAAGGTGTTGGTCATGATGGCAAAGGGGGTGGAGAGATTGGGGAGACGGAGGACAGGTTTGGACAGGAATAGGGCCTTCAAGTGTTCAAAGGCTTGTTGGCATGTGGGGCTCCAATTTCATGGGAGGTTTTTCTTTGTGAGGTTGATAAGGGGTTGGGCTACATTAGAGTAGTCCGGGATGAAGCATTGGTAGAAATTTGTGAAGCCAAGGAAGGAGCAAATGTCCTTTACCCTTGCGGGGGTAGGCCATTTGGTGATGCCATCTAGTTTAATGGGATCCATGGTGAGTTGGCTGGGTTTAACTATCATTCTGAGGTATTCTACCTCTTGGGTGGTGAAGATACCATTTTTCTAGTTTGAGATGAAGGTCTAGTTCCATCATGCATTGGAGGATACATTTAGTGCATTTCTTGTGTGTTGTTTGATCCAGGGAAAAGATCAAGAGGTCATCCATGTAGATAATGAGCCACCCTTTGGAAACCATGTCACAAAAGGAGTCATTCATGAAGCATTGGAATATTGCAGGGGAATTAGTTAATTCAAAGAACATGACTGTTGGTTCATAGAGCCCCTTGTGTGTGATGAAGGCAGCCTTCCATTGGTGGCCATCCTTGATGTGGACATTGTTATAGCCCCATCAGACATCAAACTTGGTGAAGTATTGTTACGCGGGGTGTAACAATGGTACACGTCTGTGTAGTACCAACGTCCTATCGTTTGGTATAATGATGACGTCCCTAGCACTTGGTGCTAGCAGGTCTTGGATTGGCCAAGAGCGGTAATGAGGGGAGGGCGGTTAAGAGGACAAGAGAGGGGGCGGTCTCAGGGAACTCGGTTGATAGTACACAGAATGGTGTATATCAAGGTTAGAGTTACAAAGAAGCAGCGCTCTAATATATATAGTACTAGGGTTTAGGGCCGGTATCAGAGTCTAGATCCTAGTTAGGAAGGAGACGTGTCGCGTCGCAGTCACGAGTAAGCAAACAGTGGATATAAGGGGAAATGCATAGCCTATAATGAGAAGGCTATGTAGGAGGGCGGTGTTCGTGAGTCAGGATGAATATGATATAAGGGGACATAGCATGGATAGCCCGTAGGCAGTGAAATGGAAAGGTCTGGGGTGGGGCAGTGGGAAGGAAAGGTCCAAAGGCAATGAAGAGGAGAGTTCTGAAGGCGGTGGAACGGGGCTATCCCTCAAAGAGGGTCTCGTCCAGGAGTTCTGCCCATGTGGAGCCCAGGATGTCTAGGTTGTGGAGGGAGTTGAAGACTTCCTCGAAGAGGGGGAGTTCCGGGTGGTCCATGTGGAGAGTCGGCAAAGGAAAAGGAGAAGGAGAAAAATGTAGCGTATCCTCATTTGTAACAATACCCCCGTTGTAGTTCTGAAGTCCCAACTCAGAATCAACCACTTCGGTCCCCCTCGTTTTCTTCATAGTTGGTGAGGTCCCAAGAAGAATAGGGGACGTCGTGCGGACAGGGAGAGGTGGTGGAGTGATGTTCTTGGCATCTAGGGCATCTTTGGTTGGGACAGGCTGTCTGAAGGTGTCCAGGAGCGATGGTACGACAGAAGGAACATTGGTACCAGGCGCAGTCCTTCCGAAGATGGCCGAGCTATCTGCAGGAGAAACAGCAGACTCGGCTAAGAAGGGAGGGGGTGGCCAAGGGTATGGCTGGTGGGTCGGGGTGGGGGGTCGATACATGGGATACGGAGCCCAAGTGAGGGATGGGATTAATCTCCACTTCTGAATCGAACTCGGGGAAATGGGCTGCAGGATATCCCGGCTGGTTGCTGGGTCCATCAGGAATGTTGAGGGAGAGGGATTCCCTGGCCCCTGGAGCATCTCCCAATTGGGGGGGAAAATGGCGTGTGGGCCATGATGGAAGTCCTCCTGAGAAAAGGAGATGGTAGGGATTGCAGGAGTGGGCACGAGGGGGGAATTGTGGTTGGATGGGAGAGGAGGGTATGGAGGAGGTGGGGGTAGAGTACGCTCCAGAAGGGTGAGGATCGAGTTCTCCAGGTGGAAGATGTCCTCCAGCACTGTTTCAAAAGGATCCCTCGTTGTCGTCTCCTGACTCAACAAGAGTTCCCTCGGAGGAGGAAGTATGAGATCCGGGAGACTCTTGAGGTGGGGGGTATCTGGGGGTGTTGTCATAGTATGCATTTCGCTCCTCATTGGGGAGGGCAAAGATGATGGGATTGAGAACATCGGATAGGATTCCAAGGGGAATGAGGGAGACACAGAGGTTAAACCCTGCATGATAGAGGTGGTCGAGGGTTTGGTTGCGGATTTCGAGCACGGTTTGCTCGATGGCCATGAAGGGGGCGAGGGGGTCGGGTTGGATGGGGAGTTCCGTGATGACAGTGGTACTTGTCTGGACCCTGAAGGCCCAGGGGAGAAGGGATCGAAGGGTGGAGATGAGGCGGTATTGTTTAACAAGGTGGACGAGCGTTTCGTCACATGAAAAGAAGGGGAGGGACTCGACGGCCTGCGCCGTTTGAGGCCTTTCCAAAAGTCCGACATAGAGGAGGCGGCGTGCAGAAGGAGGGAGTCGAGAGATGCAGACGGAGAGTGGGACAGAAGGGATGTAGGGGAAAGGCATGGACAGGGAGTGGTGGTTTTTAAGAAGAGGGGATTTAGAGTCTGACCCTTCTTTTATACTCCATTAGTAAAGCCTTGGCGTTCCAAAGATGGGAAGGCAGTTCCCAGGTCCATTCTGAAGTGGGATATCCCTTCCAGTGTACAAGATATTGCCTCCGACTTGGCATTCCCCGATGGCTGATGATCTTTTCTATTTCGTATTCTTCTTCATTTCCAATGAGTTCAGGCATTGGATATGAAAAGTTGGGGCCGTGCTCCGGGGTTTCCTGATAGGAGGAGAGCAACGAGGCATGGAATACATTGTGGATCTTCCATCGAGGTGGCAGTTTTAGTCGGTATGCCACTTTTGAGACGACTGCGGTGATCTCAAAAGGGCCAGTTTGTTTTGGGGATAGTTTTTTGTTTGGGACTTGTAGTTTTAGGTTCTGGCTGTCCAGCCAGACCTTATCTCATATCTTCCATGGGGTGAATCGGGATAGTCGTCGTTCTTTCATCTGTTGCTGCGCTAAGTGGTGTGCAGCCTCGGCTTCCTTTCTAGCTTCTTCAAGGTCCGATAGTTGGGTTTCAAGGGTGGGGTTGGTAGTTTTGCCGATTTTCAGATAAGTCCGAGGGGTGTATCTGAGCATTAAGGAGAATGGGGATCTCCAAGTTACGGAGTGTTCCGCCGTGTTGTGAGAGAATTCGGCAAAGGTGAGGAGGTCGGGCCATTTCTGTGGAATTCCGTCACAGAAGATGCGTAGGTAGGTTTCGAGTTCTTGGTTGTATCGTTCTGTCTCTCCGTCCATTTGTGGGTGGTAGGCCGTGGAGAGGGCGAGGTCGTATTTTAGTAACTTTGCAAGTTCTTTTGCAAAGTTAGACGTGAATTGGGAGCTTCAGTCGGACAGTGTTACGGTTGACCCGGGTAGGGGCAAACGTAGACTTGGTCTTCAAAGGTCACGAGGGGTACTGTCGTAGGTCGTTCCTACGATGGATACGAAGTCCGCAGGGCAAAGGCCTGAGGAGTCGTCAAGGAGGATTCTCAGGGCGAAGGCCTGAGAGATCATCGGAGGGAAAGACGAAGCGTCTACTCAAAGTAAGACGGAGACTTATCGACCCGAGGTCGAGCGGAACAGAGTATGAGATTAGCCCGAGTAGGTCTAACTTGGAGGATACAAGAAGAACTACGAGGGTCTATATACGTCTTCGAAGGAAGAAGCAAACAAGGGAAAATAGAACTTCATAGAAGGTAAAGGAACGATTCGTAAGCGAAGGCTGACTGATGAAAGAATATCGTAGAATGTGGCGGAAGGTGAGGATTAGGTCAGCATAGAACAAAAGAGAAAAGAATATGACGGTGGTCTGGTTCGAACTCGGCAATCGAGACAGGTAAAAGTGAAGGCAACAATGAAGAAAAGAAAAGGTTAACATGTAGTTGGCGACAAATCGTAACATTACCCCCGTTGTAGCTGTCGAGTCACCGACGAAGACAGTATCATTCAAAAAAGGTCGGAGGAGGAGGGTCCGGGGGACCCGGTGATGTTGCCCCAGGCAACGTCATCATACATGTGATCCCCATGGTCGATGGGGGATCATGGACGGGGAGTAAGACGTGGTTGGGTGGTGCGCATACGTGGTTGGGGGACAAAACGGACACTCCGTTGGGAGGAGAAGGAAGATCTGTGAGAGGAACGAGAGGAGGAGGACGTAGACGGGGAGGTAGGGATGCGCCGAAGGGGGCAGCGGGAGAGTACGTGGCCGGGTGCCCATATAAGGCAGGTGGGGCATTGGTAGCTCCTGCAGCCGATGCGGTAGTGCCCGAGCCGGTGACATTGTCGGCAGGTTTCGGCGTATCGAGGATGGGTGGAGGGGAGAGCGAGAGCACCATCGGCTCCGGTCCAATAGGCTTCAGTTCGTTCCAGGATGCGTTCCTCTTCGGAATTAAGAGGGGAGGAGGAGGCGGACGGGGTGTGAATGAATTGTGCGGCTGCGCGAATTGCCCAGCGCACGTTGGCTTGTTCCTCGCAGTAGCGATCCAGGTCGGTTAAAAATTCGTCCATCCCGAGTTGGTGCATGGCCACGAGGAGAGCCCCTTGCACCTGTCGATGGACGTCGGCGAGGATGGTGGCATGTAAGGCACGGTCGGCGGAGGTGGTGGGGCGGACGCTGAACAGGCGGAGTCGTTTGTTCTGTAGGAAGGCCTGGTAGAGGGAGTACAGGGGTGAGGCGAGGTCCAGGTGTGCGGAGATAGGTTGGGCGAGACGGGACTCGGTGAGGTGGGTGGAGATGCGTTCGACGCCTTCGGCGTCGAGGAGGTCTTCCCTCATGCGGTGGGCAGCCATGGGGACGTCAACTGCGAGGACGGCAGGGGGAGGAGTTTGTACGGGAGAAGGTGGGTGTTCTGTGGCGGGGGGCCATACGGTGTCGGGGTCTTCAGACATGGGGGTGATGGGGCACGAGGTGTCGTCAACTACGGCGGAGGAGTAGGGGATAGAGGAAACGGAAGAAATGGAAGAATCATGAATAGTAGTAAGGGAATTAGAAACGGAGGAGACAGAAGAAACGGAAAGTCAGTCGGAGCAGGGCATGTTGGTGAAGGTTCAGGTGTAAGGTGCGGATGTGGGGAAGGCCTTCGGGTGCTGTCGTTTATAGTCTTGGAGGGCGGACTTTGCGTGTTTTAGGTTCCATTCGGGGACCCAAGAGTCTTCTTCTGGGGCAAACCCTTTCCAACGGATTAGAAATTGGCGGGAGGACGGGGTTCCGCGGTGGCGTAAGATCCGGTCAATTTCGTATTCTTCTTCCCCTTGGACCAGGTCTGGGGGTGGTTTCGGGAAGTTGGGCCCGTGTACGGGGTTTTCGCGATAGGGCGATAAGAGAGAGGCGTGGAATACGGGGTGGATCTTCCAGGTCATGGGGAGTCGGAGTCGATAGGTGATCGGGGACAGTACTTCGATAACGGAGAAGGGGCCTTCCCTTTTGGGTGCGAATTTGGGGTTGGCGACGGACCTTTTGAGGTTGCGGGCTTCTAGCCAGACTTTGTCTCCCTTTTTGAAAGGGGAGAAGTGTCGGCGAGTGCGAGCAGCCATGGTTTGCCTGGCGAGTTCGTGGCACGCGAGGGCTTCGTCTCGGGACGCGGAGAGTCGCTTGATGCATTCTTCGACTGCGGGGAGGTGGGATCCCGTGGTGACGGTAGGTAGGGCACGGGGTTCGTATCCCATCATAAGGAAGAAGGGGGATTGGTTGGTGACGGAATGAGGGCGATGATTGTGGGCGAATTCAGCGTGTGAGATGGAATCGGTCCAGGTGGAGGGAAGGTTTCCGCAAAAGATCCGGAGGTAGGTCTCGATCTCTTGGTTGACTCGTTCGGTTTCTCCGTCGGATTGGGGGTGATAAGCGGTGGAGAGGGAGAGGTCATAGTTCAGGAGTTTTCCGAGTTCTTTAGCGAATTCGGAGGCGAATTGGGGTCCTCGATCAGAGATGACTTTGTCAAAGAGTCCGAAGCGGAGGTACACTTTATGGAAAAAGAGGGCGGCGATTCCCTCGGCGGTAACCGAATCTTTGGTAGGGCAGAGAATTACCCCCTTTGTAAGACCATGGTCGACCACGACCAAAAGTGCATTGAAGCCATTGGAGAGTGGGAGTCCCGTGATGAGATCACAGGAGATTTGTTGGAAGGGGCGTGTGCAGGTAGATTTGATGGGGGTAAGGGGCGGCACGGTGGGATGGGTGTTGGTTTTATTCTGTTGGCAAGTAGCGCATCCTTCGACGTATTTACGGACGAAGGAGGCGAGGCCGGGCCACCAAAACTCGGAGGCGACGAGCTGACGGGTTTTCTGGTAGCCTGGGTGGCCCGCCGTTTCGTGATCGTGGCAACGGGCTAGGATGGAGCGGCGTAGGGAGTCGTCGGCGGGAATGTATACACGGCTCTGGTAAGTAAGGACACCGTCGGTGAGTTGCCAGTCAGAGAGACGGGAGGAGAAGGTGGAGGGAATCGCTTCATCCATGGATTGGAGAGCTTGGGTGACGAGGGAGTCGGACTGAGAGGATTGGGTGATACGTTGGTGAAGTGCGGCGTCGATGAGGTGAACGAAGAGGGAGGGTGGCAGGAGGGTCACTGCCGAGTTATCGGAGTCGTTGTGGGGGAGTAGGTCGGGGCGACGAGAAAGGGCGTCGGGGCCAGCGAGGAGCTTCCCAGGGACGTGGATCATTTTGAGGTCGAAGTCGGAGAGGTCAACGAGCCAGCGGGCTTGTCGGCGGTTGAGGGCTTGGGGTTTGCGGAAGTAGGTAAGGTTCTTATGGTCGGTGAAAACCTGGACGGGGAATGGGGAGCCGTGGAGGTAATGGCGCCAGGTTTTCAAGGCACGGATGACGGCGAGGAGTTCGCGGTCATAGATATCGTAGTTGCGTTCGGCGGGGGCGAAGGACTGGGAGAGGTAGGAGCAGGGGTGCCAGTCCCCGTTTGAGTCGGTTTGTAGTAGGATGGCCCCCGATGCAAATTTCGAAGCGTCGGTGGTGATGGCGAAAGGGGCAGTGAGGTCGGGGAGGTGGAGGACTGGTTTCGAGAGGAATAGGGTTTTTAAGTGGTCGAATGCCGACTGGCAGGAGGGGGACCATTCCCAAGGGGCGTTTTTCTTGGTAAGGTCGAGGAGTGGGCGGGCGACGTTGGAGTAATCTGGGATGAAACGTCGGTAGAAATTGGCGAAACCAAGGAAGGAGCGGACGTCCTTTACTTTGGTAGGGGTGGGCCATTTGGCAATGCCGTCAAGTTTGACCGGGTCCATGGCGAGTTGTCCTGGTTTGACGATCATACCGAGGTAGTCCACTTCGGTGGTGGAGAAGGTGCATTTCTCGAGCTTTAAGTGGAGATCGAGCTCGGTCATGCGTTGAAGGACGCGTTTGGTTCGTTCTTCGTGAACCGCGGGGTCGGGGGAGAAGATGAGTAGGTCGTCCATATAGATGACGAGCCACCCTTCGGAGATCATGTCGCGGAAGGAGTCGTTCATGAAACGCTGGAAAGTCGCTGGGGAGTTGGTAAGGCCAAAGAACATAACAGTGGGTTCGAAGAGCCCTTTGTGGGTGATAAAGGCTGCCTTCCACTGATGTCCTTCTTTGATTCGAACATTGTTATACCCCCAACGAACGTCAAATTTGGTGAAAATGTTGGCGCCTCGTAGTTTGTCCATTAGGTCGGAGACGAGAGGGAGTGGGTAGGCGTCACGGATAGTGTGTTCGTTGAGATATCTGTAATCCTGGCAGGGGCGAAGGTCTCCGTTCTTCTTTTTCACGAAGAAGAAGGGGGCGGCCTGAGGGGATTTGGAGGGGCGGATTTTCCCGGAGGCAAGGTTCTCAGCGAGGAAGGCTTCAGTGGCCTTTTGTTCTTCGGCAGATAGGGGGTAAACCTTGCCGACCTTGGGGGTGAATGAGTC
>JBBPKW010000486.1:1414-15506 GCA_038089475.1 Boletus aff. vermiculosoides | reverse complement strand
GGGGAAGTCCATTGGTGTACAAATAACTACGACAGATCCTAGGTTGAACAGCATCGACGAACGAAACAGGTAAAATTACGACCAAGTGAGAGAACACATGCCCAGACAAGCAGACCGTGCTGCCGATAGCGTTAGCAAGGGAAACGAGGACGTGCTGACAAATCAATGAAAACCAAGCTAGGGGAACATGATGCTAGAGGGGAATACGACGCCATCTGGGCGGATCATGATTATCGGCCGACGTTTGGTGACCTGGTTTTCTGGTGGCAAACACCCGAGGACTTCAGTGCACCTCACCTCTACATACGGTGAGGGCTCAGACCCGAAGAAGATGTGGATGGGCTCTGCCTTGTTAAAGTTTTCGCCGTAAACCGTTAACATCTTACTGATATGAGGATTGGGCTTTGCCAAGACACCGCGAGACTGTGCGCAGTTTGTCTTGGGCGCTTCCGCAGCGCGGTCAGGGGGGAGGTATTTTACGACAGCAGGAAACGGCGTGACCGGTTTCGAAGGAATGGGAAATGACCCAGTTTGCGGTGCGTTCTGGTTGTCAAACAAGACAGGCGGAACGTAAAAATTATACCGCACTTGATCTGAAAATAACCTTGTCAGAATGGAAGGAAGAAATGGAACAAGACAAGTGGAGTTACCTGTGCCAACAATTGTCCAGACACTTGTTTCGCCGATATCAACTTGCCACAGCGCCCCAGATGATGCACCTGAATCACTCGAGGAACCCCGGCGGCCGGATGACGCCGAGCCCGCGGATGTAGGACGTCTCCGCCCCTTGGGGCCGGGATTCTTGACGATACCTCCGGCACTTGACGTAGAGCGCTTGCCCTTCTTGACACGGCCGCCATCGTTGGTGAAATCGTTGGATGATGATGGAGAGGCGGGTTCGCTGGCGGCCGTACCGTTGGATGGGCCAAAGTAATCAGGCCCATTCGACATCGACGCAGGGGTTGAGACGACGGGTGATCCCGGAAGTATTGGTGACGTTGACCCAAGGCTCTGGGGTATATTCCATTGCCGACCTTCGATTGGTCGATAGGTGTTCACTTTCTCACCCATGCAGGACAGGAAAGCGCCTGTCTGGCCCGGCGTGCCGGGTTCCGGCATACCCTTGGTAGAGTCAAACACCTCAAAGGCAATCTTGTGGAGCTGGGACACAGGGTCGCCACAAACTTCACCAGGGGAGCAGTAGTGGTCTGCCACGCCTTTGGCGCCCTCCTGAAGGCCCCCACCAACGACAGTTGTCTGGTGGTCCACTTTCCGGATGATGAGGACGGGTGAGACGACGCCAGAGACGAGGCACTGCAGCACTACAGTCTGGTTGTAGTAGATCGGGATTTGCGACCCATTATTTGTAAAAGGGATCGCATTTGGGGGAGGTGATGGGTAATCAGGCTGGGGTGGCGGTGGTGGCGGTGCGTCTATACCACCAGAAGGCTTGTTCACGTCAACGATGTACATAACAAATGGATCCCAGCTTGCAGTGCGAGCAATGAAGGATGGCGTGCTCGACCTCGCACGGCTGTCGATGCCCAGGAGGGGTGCACCATCGGATCCCTTGAAAGACGATCCGGAGCCAGAAACGCAAAGGTATTTCGTGGACACCGTCTGGGAGCGCAAACGGTGGAACAACGAGATGGTCGAGCCGTGATTGATACACACTGTCAGCAACCGATTCATATCAACCAAATGGGACAAGTGAGTAGTCACGATTTGACGTACGCTCGAGGTTCTTAGCGCTTTGCCTCTTTTTGCTTGGCTTGCTGATGACCTTGATGGGCCGGGAAGGGAAGGTTCCGATGACACGCTCAGGCTCGTCCTCAGATGAAGGTGCTGTAATCTTGACGAGCGCTTCAACCTTCTTTTTCTTCTCATCGACGTCTGAAATGAAAAGTTGCTTGCCGACGCAGCGACCGATGTAGGTTGTGCCCGTGGGGGCATCGTTTACGTCAAAAATCTTGCCAGAGGCGGAAGTCCATTCGATCGTGCCCTCCTGGGGTACAGGTTCGCCGGAAATGCATACGGTGACACGCGGCGGACAAAGTTTTGGCTCCTCCCCTCGGCGAACGACGTCTGTCCACCATGAGTTGCCAATCATGATCGCTGTAGGTGGGGGACAAAGGAAGCGCTTCTCGGTGCCGTATGATTTTTGGGCGACCTTGGAGGACATCACAATAACTGTCCTTTCGCCAAACGCAAGGCGGTTTGGGGTCCGCACGTATTGGTCCAAGTAAGGGCTATCGAGGATAAACCTAAGTAAGGGAAATTTCAAATTAATAAAGACGGGTCTCACCGGATAAAGGTCTGCAAGTCATTCGAGGCCATTCCTGGGCCGTGGCGCAAACCAGGGAAGCCAGCGCCAATGCTGGGCATCAAGGATAAGTCCGCATGGGGGTTGGGACCTAGATACTGCGGGATGTCTTCGTACGCTGGCATGCCCGAATTGGGAGGGAAGCAGTGGGTGGCCTGTGGAGCGACGCCTGTCCGAAACATGTCAGGACTGTGAGCCAAGTGCGACGGGACGGAGCTGGGGGGGAGTGAGCTGTGCGAGAAATGGGAGTCGGGCTGGTAGCGGCCCATGCGATCCGGGAATGGCTGGAGAGTGGAAGATGGGTAGCCAGCACCACTCATGCCATAATCGTCGGGGAAATCAGAGTGATAGCCAGTCCCGCTGACATTGGAAATCCGACGCTCTGGGAGAAGGTCAGGGTAATGACTGTCGGAGAAGCCCTTTTGGTGGCCGTTGAGGGGGAACACGGGAGAGTGCTGTATGCCGGACATGGGGTCGCTTGGGGTGAGGGGGGAGACCTTACCAGAGCTGCCGCTGTAAGAGGAGGGAACGCTGCTCATCATGTCGTACGAGCTGCTGTTGGAGTGCGCAAATGTGGGTATGGGGTCTGAGAATGAGGTGCGGGAGTAAGCGGGGTCATGGGCGATGCTGTAGGATGGGCCCAGGGAGGAGGACGAGGAAGAGTTGGCACGATAGCGCGCGGAGGAGAATGAGGTGGGGTTGTTGTTGAATATGTCGTAGGAGGGATGGTCAGGCACGTCCATGGGTTCTGCGTGATCGAAGTTTTGAGGGGGGATCGACTGGGAGAGATGGGTATGGGAAGGCGAAGCGGTGTCGACAGACTGGAGAGAAGAGAAGGCGTGATCGAGATCCGCGGGGTAGAGAGGATGGGGGGGCTGGTGTGCGGTTGCAGCCCCAAAGTCCATTAGAAAAGTAGGGGGGAGGAGGGGGAGGAGGGGGAGGAGGAGGTAGTTGTGGTGGTGGTAGCGGACAAAGACGAGACTTGAAAGTGTTTGCGATGTCGAGCAACTAAGTGATCGGGCGTCGGGAGTTGCCGCTGTCACATCACGGAGCGACCATATTCAGCGAAGAGGTCGAGCAAAGGGAAATGAACGGATCCGTACCAGCTCAATTGTCTATCGACAGCGACTAGCACGACTTGAATGCTGTAATGATATTGCGCCGTTCCTAAAACCCATAATTACGATCAGCATGCGGTCGTTTCAGCCACAAGTCACTGACTTGTCGAACACGACTGGCACCACGAGGAGCTCTATGAAATTACACCAAATGGGGCCTCGTTCCGGTCTGCAGCTGCTGCGTTGCCGTTACGATACTTGCTTGCTGCTACGTGGATGCAGGTAGGACCTTTGCGACAGGCAGAGGGGGTTCAATCAAGGTATGCGCGAAATGGGAACAACACCACATCGCTCCCCACCCCCTCCTCTTTTATATCTGGGGATTTGCACAGAACTTTAATTGCGTCTGGGCAACCGTAAGCCAACATCACGAACACCGCGGCAGGCGCTGATTTCATGAAAAATAAAAAGGCCCCGTTCTTCACTATCAAATTCACCCTTACTCGTGTCTCGGCAAGCTCACAAAGATCTACCGCGAGACCTCATTTGCGATCCCGCTCCTGCCTTTCCCGTCATGGCCTGCTTTTGCTTAGCCTATCGGTGCTCGGTATATTTCTAGGCGAACCCGCACCGTATTTTGGGCCTCTTCTTCCGATTGGCCATCATCAGCCTACCTTGTGGCATTGACTCTGCGCGGTCGCACACACAGCGGGATTAATTGCGTTTTCAGAACATCTCCCCCTTGGATCTTTGCTATTTTCGACAACCCGGGCATTTCCGTCAATGAGGTACATTGTCCAGTTCGATCACGGGGAGGCCCTGTTCCTTCTGGGCTATCATTTGATGAACGCCTTTCCATCTCTTCCTCCCAGTCTGTACACTGGACAATAATTTTGGCGGAACTCCCTCTCTTCGTACCCACTTTCCACACGCTCGGTTCCCGAGAACAACGTATAACCTCACCCTTCTCTTGGTTATCTTTCCCGCGGTTCACAACACTATCACCAACTTCTTCATATATGTGACCCTTGGAACGTGGTACAGCCGCATCTCATGCCGTGCTTGTGCTAACACCCCCCCTCCTCTCATCTTTTATGGAATAGTCTTACATAGAAATTCAGGCAGGCGTTCGGTTCGACCCGATCACATCCTCCTGACGGCATCTGTAGTTATGCCATATGGTTCCTCTCTCTTCGCCACCGGGTTCCGTCCCGCTTGTTGCGATCGCGCGGACTTTGACAAGAGACAGATCTAATCACTGAACGCTCCCTGCCGGCCCTACGGCCCCCATTCATTCTTTTTTCATTTTCTCGGTTGCAAAGAGTAACCAGATCAAAACTCAACTTGTCGGTGCCCCAATTGTATTTACCTGTCAAGCGACCCAATGGCGTCCACAGTACACAGCGAGAAGTCGATCCTGTTTGGAAGGTGTTAGCCTATTATCTTTTTCCCTTGAGGAGATTCAAGTTTAATTGTGAAATGATACCGCGATACGTGTGGTTTCGCACCAATTTTTTTTTCTCTTCCTTTTTTCCCGCCCTCTCCGGAAGAGGCTGACACACATGCCCCTGGGGTGAGGTCGCAGGATGTTATGCGCCGTTACCACGAGTTTATCTCAGATGTCAACAGGTGTGAGAGAACCGCTTTGCATTGCAATTCTTTGGTTGTGCGTCGATCGAGTGTGCGATTTAATCTCGGAAAGTTTCCTGTGATGTCGCTAACCCTCAAACGCCTGACAGTTTGCTCCCGTGGAGGTTGTTATGCCTCGCACCCGTACGTACTCGCGTCCCGCCAGGGGGCCTTAACCCCAATGTCATGGAAGCCGATCGGGGTTTCGTTGGAATGACAAGAGGAGATGGATTACGCAGATATCATGACAAAAAGCTGTATGCATGTTTTTATGTCGCTGAACGCTCGACGGGGTGCAATAACGGTATTATTAGCAACTGGGCATCCTATCCAAGACGGCAGTGGACTCGTGCTCAATCGAGAGCAACTACCGACGATGGGATCAATAAGCATGGCGGTGGGGCTGTTATTTTTTTTCACGCGGCCTTCCAGTGGTGCTAAAGGGTGATCGTGGTCATGCACCCCTCTCAGAGAAAAAAGAGGGAATCTCACTTCGATGAGATATCATTCGTCGCTACGATATTCTTTACGTTTTCCGGTGAAAAAAAAAACGACATCGGACGAACGCGAGTGTACCCTGATGGGCACTGCCTCCTCCTTTGACGATAAACTGCATCACGACGCCCCAGGGACTGTCAGGAACACAAAAAAAGGGTCGCCTCGGAGCCCGCGCAGGGAGTCATGGCCGGGATGTGATCCCTCAGAGATGGAGAATGACGACAGAGATGAGGTGATTTCATAACGAAGCCGGGTAGCGCAAATCGATTGACATGGCGTGGTACCTACGTGGACTACGTTGGAAGTCAGCTGGAGTGAACAACGGCATGTTGGCCAAGAGCGCACCATCAAGTCAAGATAGATCGGCGTTTGGATAGGATTGATGACATGGCCGGTATGAGCTGATCAGACGGGAGCCGACGGGAGCGAGGTGATCATGGTCGATGGGCATAGTCACCAGGTGATCGAAGAGCGCCCGACAGGTGAGGCCAGCAGAACAGATGTCCGAAGCCAGTGCGATTGTTAAATTACGCAGCGTGCTCGAGGGATGGTCGTGGTCTAATCGCGAAGCTCTAATAACGACCAGTGAGGAAGTTTCGAGAATCCGCAGAACGGGCTGGCTGCAACATGCAGGAATGGTGAACGGAAACGTAGAGAGATGCGGTGCTTACGATGGAGAGCGTGATCAAGCAGACAACAGCACGGACGCGGCGTGAGAGGACAACCAGCCCATTACATCTCTAAGCGAGGAGAGACGCACCTTGTGAGGAGAACGACAAAAGGCCAACCAAGATATGGATGGCCACAAAGCTGATTGATGGGTGCACGGTGGTGCACGAAACTTTGCAAACATAGCCTTGTCGGGGAGGCGATGGAAATGGTGCGGCCTGGTGCGGCGGTGTCAAGGTGAAACCTGAGAAGTCAGAGTCAATAGCGAGCTGATCGGGGTAACATATGAGATATTGTACGAGTTCGGGTTGTGGTCGGTTCGTGGCGGGGTGGCAACTAAAATTGGGCGTGACTATCTGCACCGTGGACGTCAGCGCAGTCAGGGCCTGGCACGGCTCAGCGAGAACCATCTCCACAGACTCACAAGGCTCACCGCTCAGTCGTGAAGAGTCGTGAGTACACCAGCAGTACTGGACTGACTCGATCGTCTCCTTGAAGTTGTACATTCAATATTTTTCTCTCGCCAGCCGCCAAGTCGTCGCTGTGGGCAGTCTGCTCGTCAAGTTCGAACTGGATTCAGAACACCATGTCAGCAGCTGCGTATCGTCTCGAGACACCCCGTCCTCGCCCACCCCCTCCCCCATTGCGCCCCCTTCCCCCCAGGACCTCCCTCCACATCAACAGTCAAAGTAACCAGACACTCCTTTATGACCTTCCTTCCTCGCCTCCCATCGTCTCACCACCAAATAGCCCAACCTTCTCTAAGCCTGGTCCAGCATCGCCATCTTCACCTTCTTTCCCCGGTGGCAGAGCCAGAGGCCGCAGGGGTGCTCGCACAGGTCCGACACCCCCCGCCCGCAATCGCTCCTCGACACCGCTCGGCGTATCCCAAAGCGACGTTGAGAAATTCACCGACTATTGTCGCTCATGGTACTCTCCCTATTCCCCCCTTTCTTTTTCTGGTGGCACCTGTTTATGATGTTCGATAGGTACTTTGACCAGGACGAAGCCGCTGGTCATGTCATGAACCAGACATTGAACACCGTAGCGCCATCCCAACGTGCGCTTTACTCGCGCCTTCAAGCGTCCGTCCGCTCTGCCTACCACACGAGCGTCAACTCACGACGGCATGCGGAGTTTCAGGCACACATCTGCGCTACGCAGCCGGGTGGTTCGTTGATGCCTCATTCCCGAGCAGACCCAAGCGGTCCAATGGCGAGAAAGGAGCGTTTCGACCGCTTGGATAGATTCGTAAGGACTTGGTGTACCATGGGTATGCCAGGCACGAAGCCTTTCTTTGAGGCACTCTGGGCAGTCATGCGACTACAAGTACTCCCAGAACAACTTGGGGGAGCCGGAGGCAACAAGATTCAATGGGAACTCGATGATGCTGTGTTCAAGGAGGCAGCGTATGTCTACCCCCCGCCTTCTATCCAGCCTTGCACACCTGGCCTAATATGTCTCGCTCTCTCACGCAGGGGAAAAAATTTCATGTTCGAAGCCATCGACATCCTTAAAGGGGTAGGTTCCTCTTTTTGCATGAGATATACTTTGATGCCTACCGCTCTTTAGGTTCTTGCCTTTGCAGAGGTCCCCTCCCCTGGTGCAAGGGGTCCCGGCTATCGTTCCCGTCCGCCATCGTCCACATGTCTGAACAGCAAATCAAATCCATTGTCCACTTCTGGTGCCTCTCGTCCCTCAAGGCCATCGCCCATTTCCATGGTTACTCGCAATAATCGTGCGCGAGCACCGAGTGATCCATTCTTAGATATGCCTGGCCTCTCCCACTCTCTCCCGTCTGCGTCTTCTCATTCGTCTGATGTCACGATATCCCCTCTGCCTTCCACCGCAGAGGACGTAGAAGATGGCGTTTCTCCCATCGTCCCGCACGATCATGACGTAGGAGATGAACAGCAATTAGCCCCTCTCCGCTCAGAGGTCCCAGCTGACGAGGCGGATGATGTGCATGTGCGCATTTGGACAACTCCAGATATACCGAATCCGGAGTATCTGTCGTTGCTTACTGTTTTCCCTTCGTTCATCACCCGAGGATCCCTACCTCGTTTTCCCGTCTCATCGAATCCTCGTGTAGCTGACATCGAGGAGGGTGAGGAAGAACGAGGGGAAGGTAAGGAAATCCGCTTCGGCACGGGTTCGATGTGGGTGAGCGCCATGCAACGGAGCGGTGGGTACAAAGGTGGATGGTGGACGCGCTTCGTCCTATGGTGGCGAAGATTATTTTGTTAGGATACCCCTCACCTCCTCTGCGCCTTGTGGGAAGGAATGGATCAACAGCCATACTGAACATATGTAACACTCTTTTGTTTATCACATGCACTTTTGATTGGCACGTTCGTTCAGATACCTCTCTCATGGACGGATGTTGTTTGATGTGGACATGGCATACAGCAGAGACGTTCCATTCTGTTCAGACATATTCATCCAGCTTTTTTTTGTGTTTTACGCTGGCGATATCTCGTGGGTGCCTGTATGTTAGCGGTTGTAGCTGGCGATCGTGGTACCGACCGGGACCGCTTCATATCCAGATAACGGCAACCGGCACCGCGGGTTTACACATTCGCCACCCGGACCCCGGTGGCGCATCCGAATGGAAAATAAAACGAAAAAAAAAGAAGGAAAAGGAAAAGAAAAGAAAAAGGGGGTGGTCGACGGATCCAGTCGCGCAATCACAACACGAACGTTTTGCGATGCTATCCGGTTGCTGTTCAGCAGATATCGTTTTGATTTTTCTAGAATATCAAACCAATGGACTCGCGTTTCCCTCACCGGCATCAATCCACCCCTCATTTTTTCCCGTCACTCTTTTTTTTTCTCAACTTCCGACTGCCCCAAATCCAGCGCCCGGTATGATTCATCTGATTTTGATTCAGGAGAATCGTCCACCTCTGCAACGTGGTGGGTCCCTGTTTTGATGGCAACTGCCAACATTCTACAGGACGACCAAAAAAAAATTGTTGCTGGTGCTCGCGGCGGTGAATGTTGACCGGGTTCAGGTGTGGACGTCCTTCCAATGCACAGGTATGATCCACCTCGAGGCCTACTTGAGTTAGCAGATCATCGCATTCCCTTTCACCTGCTGAACCCTACCCAGCTAGCTCCATTTTTTTTCCAGCAAAAGCACCGGGCCGAGTGACACTACTCGGGCTACCCCCTCGTGCGATCCTGTGCCCGAGGCGTTTGCTCCTCCTCGTACCTCGGGATCGTGCAAGACGAGCGGCGCCGCGGTTGGGAGCGTGGTGGGTTTAATGCACGTTTTGATATGTCTACATCAACAGTGTGTTCGTGGCGCCCTGGGGCCAATGTCAAGATAGCTGTTCTCCACTGCTCCTGCTCTGTCTCCCTTTCTGTCTACTTCTTTGTTCGTCCAAGGATTCAAGGGAAATTTTGTGCGTTCGGGCACCCGTTCGTGTGTGGGTTGCAACTCAACAGCCAATCCCGACAACACCTGCGATATCGAGCACGCGGTTTAAGGTCGGGATGTGGTCGTGGAATCTGGTCGTACATAGCTCCCAGCGTTCAAGCCGCTCTCGGACACAATCATTCAAACAGGAACACTGGAAAAGCACCGAAAAAACAAACCGTTGCGTTGACGGCGCCCAAAGCCTTACTTGGAAAGGTCGGGGTGCTCCAAAGATGGGCGGGACCCGGGACCATGTCCATATGGGCTTATCTTCTGCCCTCGTCGCCTTATCGCGCATTGGCATGTCGTGGCGCGTGTGCGCGGTGCGCTGGGACAAACGTACAAACGACACCGGCAAGGGTGGTATCTAAGATGAGTTGATGGTTGACTCCACCACCACAAGGGCACACAGTTGTCACTTTGTTGTGGTCTCGATCGCTGCGCACACATGGCTCCATTGTTCCCTCTTTCCCGGCTTTCATTTTTTTGGCAGGCTAATTATACTCATCCTCTCGCGTTATAATCGCATTTCTTCAGGATAAAAAGTACTCCAGTAAACGGTTGCAATCGCTAGAAATAGGTAGGAGGTGAGTATCTGAAATACGAATGGGAATGGAACTCTCATCCAGCGGTGATAGGTAGTTCAAACGTTTGTGGACAGAGATTTCCTGATCTTCTGCCGCGTGAGGGTCTGTTGTGTGCATGTTCTTATCATCCCGTGATTTATTCTAGGGGGGACTCCGCTCGAGACCCGATTCTTTTCCCAAGGGAAGAAATTCAGATAGAGGGTTATCAGAGCGAGTCAGAACATGCAGGGACGATGCAGCAAGGTTTACTCCGCGGCACTTTTTTTTTTAATGTGCGTGTGTTGAATCGAAGTGCATTCCTTTGACATGTGATTTTTTATTTTTTATGTTTTTCTTCTTTTCCCGTGGTGCGTTGGATGCTGAGCAGGTCGTCTGAGGCACTCAGAGGCTTTGAGAGTGCGCGTTGTTCGATGAGATGTTACAGTGTTTGCCCGGTACTCAGTGTTTTTTCTAAACATGTCAAAGGTTCACATAAAGTCTCAGGCGATCTTCGATGAAATACTCCCGCTCAGATACTCCAATCCCATACGCCTAACTCCCCAGGCGGCTCGGATCCTGCCGAGGTCAAAGAAGACGACCCACGATAGAGTCTTCTAAACCATCCCAACGATGGAGGAACCATTCTTCCGCCGACCCATCTATCTTTTTAATTTTCTTTCCCCTTTTTTTTTCCCATCTCGCCTTTGCGCTCGCCGTGTTTGGTCCCTATCTCACTTCTTTCTTATCAGACTGTATGGGGGCCGCCCCCCCGCACGGCGCGCGCGCGCGAAATAGACACGCGAATCACTGTAGACGATCTCAAGGTGTGGCTGGTTGACTGACTGACTGGTGACCCAGGGCTTCTCGAGTGTAAGTTGTTTGGCGGGAGCGAGGTGACCTCTGACCTCACGCGTACGCCCGCCCTCCCCTTGTCTCCTCGTTTCATTCTCCCCCCTGTTTTGCCCCTACTCCAACTCTTTTTTTTGCAGGTGCAAGCGCACTCGAGTCGTGATTGGTTTCTGTCGTACGCTTCTCGCAAAAAAAGGTCTACTACCGTTGCACGATAGTCGAACCTCATTTCATTTCCTCCGAATTGCTCCGACGTCCCGTCCGTTCGGGAAGCGTGGTCATACTCCCTCCATTTCCTTTTTTTTTCATATATATCCCCGCTCAACATTGAGACACGTTGGGCGGGAAATCGATTTATGCAGGCTTTGCAAGGAATGAACTACCGATAGGGAGCACTGGAATGGGCGGGTCGATCCATGCCAATCCATTCATCTTCCTCGACGCTAAATGAGGATTCCTATTTCTGAACGTGGACGGCCGACGGTGTTGGTTTAAGCTCGACACGATCGATGATCGGTGACATCCTCTAGGCCAAGTCCTTCTATCGCTTCGTGTCCTACCGACGCGTATCATGTACGCTGTGGCGATATTTCCCAGCCAAACTCTAATCTACACGCTGGACTCTGAAGAAGCGGCAACGTGCGGTTTGCCCTAGGACGTCTTCGGTTGGGCTTTGGTCTATTAGGTTCCCAGCACCCCAGCACCTCTCTCTAGATCCCCCTCGGCAAGACTTGGCTCTCGGTATTCATTACTCATTGTCGGTGTGTATGGACACAGCCGCCAATATTTTACTCCGAAAAGTATGCGGGGGTTCTTGGGGGCGCGCCGTTAGGTATGGTATGTGCCTACGCCCAGTCTTTACTGATTCACCTACTTCCGATGCCATCTGACACGAAATCCATCCTCGTCTCGTGATGGAGGGGTTTCTCGGAGAACTCCATGATCATGTGTCGGAATAAAAAAGGGGGGGGACATGAATAGAGAAACGGTATGGTGGTGTACGATATACGTCACGGCCAGCATTCATATAACCGGCCAACTGGTACTGCATTGTATTGCATTCTGAAAACAAAGTGACTGGCGAATTCAATCAACCCCCTAGGGTTCGGTTTGACCATCACGGACCATTGACATGTGGTCGCCGCCTGGCGGTGCAGATGGGCCCCACCCAACTCGGATCAATGTCATGAATGCATGACATGCAATACAGTGTGCACTCATGATTCGTGACGACGCCCCTTGAATGCTTGAAACAGGGCATCCACGTAAAAAAACCGTAGACGCCAACACCTACAGACCCTAACGAGAGGTACAAATACAATTACAATCATAGATGTCGCTATATTACGATGGCGGTGTCGGACCGTCTGGTGCTGTGGAGCTCTCGAGTTGGTATTTAATTTTAAATTCGAAAGTCTTGATTCGCAGTTCCGTTTTGAGCGCAAATCTGCGAATGGAGTGTTTCAGTTGTTCTGTTTGAGGTGTTTATCATTTTTTCTGATGCGGCGAGGCTTCAATGGTTCCGTTACTACTCGTTCGGGAATCGGGGTCACCGGTCATAGTATGTGTTTCATAGTTTTATCTACTAGTTCTTTGCTCAAGTGGTTACATTTCGTGATACGGTTGGTTTCGTTCTTGGCGTACTAACTTTGAGTTGGTGTGCGAGTTACTGATCGAGCTGTGTGGTAAAGGACGTTTGGGAACTGAACGAGGAACCGCGGCCCGGGACGTGTCGCAGTGCACACTGCCAGTCACTTCCACTTGAAGCACTTGGCAGGGGACCCAAGTTGCGCCCGTGATTAGATTCAAACGCAATAGTAAGGGGCAAAAACGAAATCGCCATCGTCGTCATCCACCACGCACGCCGTTCATTGCCGGTGCCCTCGAGAATAACAAATTCATTATCATGGTGTTGTGCGGAAAAGACCATGCCAGTGGCAGATGGTTCCTTTCATGATACGATGACGACGTACCATATCGGGTCCGGTTTGTCCATCTCGTTACCGACAACGTTTTCGCGATGCGCTCAGTGCTCACACTACCTCATAGCGAAGGGGGGTGATAGACATTTGGACCAGTTCGAGTCGAATCCCGCGGGGATTACTAGTGTCCGCCGTCTGTTGGCAGTGACCGTGATTAACGAAAAGCATATGTACGATCTTGATGGCTTCGAGAACCGAGCGGTGATCACCTCCACCTGGACGCCTCGCCACCTCCAACGAATCGAAGTAGCCAGACGCATGTCCGTCATAATGGAAAAGATCAGTGCGTCGCATCGTGTCTTTAATACATATAACCTCATTAACACGGGGAGCGAAATGCACTGTGACGATTGATCTCGGCGACCACGATGACTCAGATCTTCAGACACACGACCCGGGAATGTCGTCACTGGCTGCCAGGCATCGCTCATCCTACTATTATTTCCCTTGAACGAAGTCGCGAGTTGGCAAACACACGGTTGTTACGGTATGGACTCGAATAACGAGGTCACCTCGGAGGTGTGTAAACCCCACGCGTGCACAGGCATGGCCGCCACTCATACTAGCTCGAACTTAATACATGACATTGCCTCCAGTTACGACGGACGTATGTAACGACGGGGAGAGAGGGATGGCCTCGGAACACATCAGAAAGCGGCCTAGTATGCAAGTTGAAACAGGGTGAACAACATGCTTCGTTTGCATCATGATATCGTTATGGGTCACTTTCCGCGTTCACAGGGTCGAACTCGTATCGTACCCGGGCCGATGTTGTATATTGAACGTCCCCCCCCGCCAGGATCATCGCGTCCCTTAGGGTTACAAAGTCAAGCTCGTGTTTCACTCGTTCTCCGTGATTGAAATGCATGATCCACGACGCTCGTGTTGTCCATCGATTTCCGTTGGAGCCCACTGCTCGACCGGACCCGCGTTATCGTGCATCATGTCCATGTTTGGTCTGCGTCTGTGTTGGGAGACCCGGCACCAGCAACCGAGTTTCGATCATACGAGAAGTTCCTAGTCCTGGGACAAATAATTGCCGGTCAAGGTTCCCTTGGGATGGAACCACTTGGACACGCTCACGCCCTTTTTTTTTG
>JBBPKW010000484.1:0-15552 GCA_038089475.1 Boletus aff. vermiculosoides | reverse complement strand
CTAACCTGTCGTCACGCGTTTTCAACACGTTTGTTTTCGGCGTGGTGTATCCCAGGTCCATGTACGAGCTGGCTGACGCAGGAAGATGCAGTACAACTCCAAATGACCCACAGAAAGTTTGAAAATATTCGACACTAGGTGTTGGCGATCGGGACGTTAATCAAATATCCCAGCAGCGTGATCAACGAAGAAAACGAGGTACGAACGAGAACAGAGATGACCCTTATGTGAAAATTGTACGAAGGCCAAGAGGACAACAGCTACGCGGGACGCTGAACACCAGGGTAACAACCGCAAGGTAGACTTTTCGCTCACTTGCAAACAAACACGGTGGGACTTGCAGCATCGACCGATCGATGTACTGTTCGAAAGCTGGCAGATGGTCAGCCGGGTACGTTCGCGTTTGTGAGTGTAAGTTTATCATTCAGCTGGATCAGACAGCGTCTGCTGAAGATTACCCATGATGTATTGTTTCATCACGGGAATTGACGAAGCGGTCGCATCCTCTTCAGCGTTCTCCTGGATATGGGGGTGGGTAGACATCCCTACAAGATTGGTATGAAGTACTGCGTCCCCAACCACCATGACCGCGATACCATGCGCAAGGACGTCCGAATCCGACATCGGTATTCGATCGCGAGGAATTGATCCATCGGTCCACGTACTCAAACGATGTCTCTCTTGTTCATTCATCGTATTGCCTGCAGGGTTGGCTTCGGATGCACGATCGTAAGGGACCCAGTGACCATCCAAATTTGACGAGCGGCGCCACATTGGTCCGCAACCCGAGCTGGACTGTAAACACAGGCGCAGAGGCGCCGGGTGGGAATGTAGATGAGGACGGTATTTTCTCCTTTTGTCAGACAGGATGAAGTCTGCACCCAATTGGACACACCAAGAAAGACAAGTCTTCCTCGAGATTGAACCCCGGTGCTCCATTCGGACGTTCCTGTACGAGAATGATGAAGTAGATGAGGTCACTCCGTTGATTACCATGATGAAACGACATGGGTCGACGTCATCTGATCAAGCTGTTTGACGAAATTCAGCTCACGAACATGAACACACCCGACGGACCCTTTGTTGACTTCAGATATCGTACAGCCGAATGCTCACAATCTCACCGTATTCGCGTGCTCTTAAGTGAAAAATCCGCATTAGAGTTGTACCTTAATGTTCAGCATCGCGCGTGGTATCAAGAGTTTTGGATCCTTGCCGTGTCCCTGGGAGTTACCATGGTTGGTTTCCTGGGTCAGTACAGCTGGTGTGCGGACCTGGCATGTATACAAGATACCGAAAAATGCCGAAGAACGCAACGATAATTTTGGCCAACAATTTCATTGAGGGTGTGCGGTCATAACGATCCATTCAGCGCTGAGGACGAATCCCGTTATGTGTTTGGATGCGAGTCATTCGATGTGCATACCTTGGGGTTCTGGAGTCGGGTGAGCGGATCTTTCTTGAGGTGGCTTGGAGATCAATCGATCATGGTTCCTCAGCCTGGGACCCATGACATTTTCTCTTGATGTAAGGATGTTAGTTCACAGAGACATTACTCCAGATTGCTGGAACGAGTAAAAGATGAACAATTTGACCGAAATGGTGAATATACAGCACCTATTCAGGATAGAAGAAAGTTTCAGACATATCATGGGGGATTACGCGGTGTCATGATGCCGGAGACCATATGCGTAGCCTTGCGAACGCAAGACGGTAACGTTTATCGGTAACTGAAAGGGATCCCCAATAGCGAGAAATCAGCCATGATACGATGAATTTCTTTCGAGGGATGCCCAGCATCATAAATTGTCGTTAACTGCAATCCTCGTACCTGATGCCAGACCGATCAAGCGCCACTCACCCTGGAAGTCAATAAACATAGTGCGCAAGATCTGACCGACGGTCCGTTGCCAACGACGCTGCTAGGAGAAGTACACCACCTATTGGGGGATTGAGCAGAAGGTTTTTGCTGAAAATGACGTGCATAACCTCGTGGTTGGAAGGGGGTATCTTTATTTGTCACTGAGAGGGACGCCCACAGTAAGAAAAACTGCGTCGATCAGGCCACACAACACTCGCCCAAGGCTTTGCTGTAATTTCAGCCACGATAACACGGATCTCTTTGGAGATATGCCTAGCATCGTTGAGTGCCATCAACTAATACTCGGAGCAGACACCTAATCGATAGAGCGCAACTCACCTATGGGGTCCAAGTAAAGGAATCCTCTGAGTCATCGCACGATCCGACAGTGGACATCCATTGCCAATGACACAAGAGGATGTGCTAGTATATCCAAATGTTTGATGCTCCAGATCGGAACCGAAACCGTTGCAAATCGTAGCAAAGGTGACAAAGGTGACGTCGAGCGGTGGCTTCTGTACATGGGCAGATGGACTGAGTATGTGCATCCCAGCAGTACAGGCTACTCAAGATGAACCCAGGAACCTGTAGCCGGGTGTCCGAATGCATTGCTGGCGTCAACAAGGAGCATGTGTGAATGAAAGAGTTAGTCATCTACTGTCTACGATGTCCACTCATCAGATGGTAGTTATAGCAACGAACGCACGTGGTGAACTGAGATGCATTCCTCTTGAGTATATGAGCGCTCCCTGTTGGACAACGTTCTAGAATGCGCACAGGTTTTGTGCGTGGTATGGCATCATATCCCGGGCGGGTTCAATACGGATTTCACGTTCATCGTAAGCCGTGTCCCACAGCTGTGATATGACGAGGACTGACAAGTCTCAGGTAGGACCACCTTGACAATGAGACAACGCTTCGCCTTCGAAAACGATCTTGTTTGGCGATGTTGAGCGATGAAACACAGCCACCAAACCAATGCCTCATCCGCTAACTTCCTATCTACTTTTGCTTGAGTTGGAATCAAACTCCCCGTGGCCCACTCCCACTGACCACTTCCTGCAGTCTTCCTTTTCAGCGAAAAGCTGACATCCTCAATCTCATGTCCGCGTCTCCTCCCTAATCCTTGTTGGCATTCTTATGAAAAATGGACTCCCCCATCTGTCCACCCCCGCGAGAAAATACGTTGTAGAGCCCAGCTGTCTCACCTAGATCTCCAGCTCCGTGTACACCTCTGTTGTGTGGGAGTTACCTGTTTACGCGACCTTTATACGCAGGAGAGGGTTGGGAATCCCAGTCTCGCTCCTCCCTTCACGATGGTCTTCTTCCTCAGACAACCATGTCAGCCAGGGCTCAGCCGTAGATTTTGGCTGCTGATATCACTCAGCCTGGAGGGCCGCCAGTAAGACGGCTTCCGATGTCGGATTCTATATTGATAGATTCACCACCACATTTCGCGTCGTCGGGTCAGGTGTATAGGGCTAGGATTGAGGCTGTTCGTGTCCTGAATCAGTCTGCATTGCAGCCACTGACAATCAAATAGACATGTCAGGTGCAATGTTGGATAGAGGGAGACGGGTAGGTGGCCCCCACACTGATGTTGACTGAATGAGTGGGTGTATAGTTGTGGGTTCTACTTCATGGTGCGGACGTGGGACATTGACTGGGGCGTGTGTGTGGATACGATCGTACGTCTTCTCACCCTTTTCTTGTTTTAAGTGGAGCCAATCTCATGTTGGTTCCTGTTCCATTTTTGTTTTTATTGATCATTGTCGTCTAGGTCATCCGTGGACGAATGTTGGTCGTGTTACAGCTGATAGACACATTGTCCTCGTGGCCTCTACTGATGGGAGCATCCTTCATTTCCATTCACCTTCGCTTGCGCACACAGCCGGAACGCTCATGTATCCCGCCACACAGTCCTGTTTTGTCTGCCACAGCTCACACGCCTTTTCCCTAAACGCCAACCTGAATGTTACCGATCCATTTCCCTTGCGCCTCATTCTAAGTGCACCTCAAGGTGTGACAGGCGCCACAACGGGATTGCCCGTCTCTGGGATGTCTGAAGGCTCAAGTGTGGTTGCGAGTGTCAAAGCATGGGATGATACTCCTCAAGATGGTTCTGAGCGCCAGTTAGGTTGGTGAGGTGGTTGGCTTGGGTGGGGAGGGTGGAGTCGAGGTATGGGGGGTTGGTCAGGGGGATTGGGTGTTGCCACGGTCAAACATGGTTTTGCCATCTGGTTGGAATCTCTGGAGGCATAGGGGTCGGAGATGCGTGGGATTCTGGTATCGACGCGCTTCTCATAGAGATGCCGAGGTGCGACTCATTGCTCTTTTTGCCATGGAGACAGGCAACGAAAAATCTGCCATCTATGAGCCATATGTGTTCAAACATGGTCTTCATTTCTTGTTACATCCTCCACAGGCCTATCCCCACCCCAAGCCTTCTTCCATTTTGGTGGGGAGGAGACATCCCCGACATCATATCAATGCCATTCTTCGACAATGCTTCCATCCGCGTTTCTTGCCCTTGATCTCCTTTCACCCTCACTTGTGCATACAGCCGGAACGCTCATGAATCTTGCCATGCCATCCTGTCTCGTCTATCGCAGCACCCTATCAGCCTTTTCCCTAAACGTCAATCTGAACGTTGCCGGAACCTCCTTCCCCTCACACTCTGACCCGAGCACACCCCAAGTCCTGACAGGTACCCACGACGGGATTGCCTGTCTCCGCGACCCCTGAAACCTCACAAGTGTGGTCGTGAGTGTCAAAGGCATCCGACAGTAACCCCCAAAACATTATGAGCGCGGATTGGGTTGGCGAGGCGCCATTCCTCGCCAACGCTTCCATCCACATTCCCCGTCCCATCCTGGCAAAACCCTGTCTTTAAGAGCACAGACCCGCCCATCCATCCGCTCTTCGCCGAATCCGTCCGCTCCTAAATCGCCCGCACGGCATGATTCGTTCGAAATTCCAATCGTATGCCTGGATTTCCACCTCCATTCACACTTGTGCCACGTTGGAATCTACCGTTTACGGGACCTGCACAAGCAGGAGAGAATCGGAACTCGCACCCCTCCTACGAAAGTGGTTTTCTTCGTCAGATAGCCATGGTAATCAATCGCAGGTTCTGCCCCCGTCAATGCCGCTCAGCTGGAAGGGCATGGCTTCGGAGCTTGATGAGTATACTAGTGGATTCACTGCATTGTCGTGCCACTGGCATGGACTACAGTCGATGTTGTTTGTGCCCCATCAGTCTGGGTTGCGGACACTGACAAATCGGTAAGGAGGGTACGAGACGGACGGGTGAGTAAACACCGTTGTCTACCACCGATTTCCTAACTCTTCCTTACTCTCGCACACATTTTTTCAGCGTCGTTTTGACTGTAAGCTTCTTATCACACCATGATACGCCAATATAAGCAGAATTACAGATACCCCTTTGCCATGATTTGTGCGACATATGCATTCATGCCACACCGATACCTGTACCTCCTCGGTCTATTGTCACTTCCGCAGCGGTGTGTGGCACTTCAGAAGGCGACTCAGATGTCCCTTGTAAAAGCTCTGTATATATGCTGTGTATTCTCTGCTGCGTGGTGTACATCCACATGATCCAGCCATTCGAAATTCAGAGGAATGAGTTTCATCGCAACGCAGTGTCGCTTCATTCGTTGGCATGACTAATCTTATTATTGAGCTCAATCACTTTTGTAGGAACTACGCACAGCATGGAGCTGAAACAATCATCCTGTGCGCCTATGAGTCTCCAATGCCTCCGACTACCAGGTGGACATATCTCGGATGCATCCATTCATTCCGCTTCCAACCCTTGACCAATCTGTTGCGCCAGTCCTTTGGCGCCGTGCATTAATAACGCCATCTCTGCGGCAGAAGAGGGGTAGTCGTGATGTGCACAGGGTCAGAAAAAAAAAACTGTCTGATTTGATGAGTGCGATCACGGTGTCCGAACATCGTAGGGTTCATTCCTTGGCACCGACAAAGATAGACGTGAGGGAACATAGTCCTGCTCGAGGTCTTCATTGTTGATGATGAGGCAGAGGAATATGCTACAAACATCGTGGTACGGGAAAGGACAGAGACATGGCAGGACGGTTCGAGGCATTGGGAGCCGGGAGGGGCTGGGCGTAAGGTAGTTGTTGTTTCGATCATCTATCTTCCTGGCTTGGGTCTTCTGGTTCCCTTGATGGAACTGAAATAGAATGTTGGCCCACTCAACGCTGCGACACACTTCTTGGTGATCACCGGCAGCATTTAGATCATTATTAGCGAAAGCAACCGTGGTTCTCTGCATCGCTTCCACGTGACTTCTTCGATATCGATGGGAAGGCACTACTGATTCTTGTCATCACCACATTGTTAGTGATCAGATTGTTACGCCAATTGACGGAGATCATCGACTGGGATGAGTTTTACGATGAAATAATTCCCCTAGGGCCCGAGCCGGTCTTTAAGCAGATATCCGCACAAATAATGGGTTCAAACTGGATACATATTACCGGGCAGGGGTAGATATCTGGATCCATCTAAGGGTCGGAATCAAGCAATAGTATGCTCATGATCTGTACACACTGCCTGGAAGAGGTCACATGGATAATGGGAGTGACACAGGTAAATGTTATTCCTTTCGAAAACAAGGCACTGTACTCAATTCTGACCCAACATCTGGACTGGATGCGGCATACCTTCGCTCACACAAAAGTCAAGTCACTGGCCACTAGTAGTCATCTTACTCTTGACAAATACCATGTTTCCAGTGCTTGTTGACCGAAACTGAATGAACACTGGTTGACACATGATGATCAGCTCCTCTGAGGCAGTACCCGAAGCTTCTGCTAAGTTGGTATGTAATCTGTCCGAGGGTTCCCAACCTGGTGATTTGGCAGAACCTAGTGCCAATCTGGCATGGCCAAAAGCTGCACCCAAACTGCCTCCATAATGATAAGCTCCCTTTATTGGAAAACCAGTCAGGGCTGGGACACAAATCGTGGGAAAGACTCGTCCAAAACATGACTAGAAACTTCAAGCCATTGCTTAGGCATTGCCTGGAAGTTCTGTTCAAAAATGATTTACTCAACCCTGACTCAACCACCAAGGTGATACGGTCCCAACATTTGGACCAAGTGCGACACACCTTCGCTTGCACAAAAGACAAGTCACCGACCAGTGGTGTTCTTGATGAACACCACACTTCCAGTGCCTATTGGCAGACCAAGACCATATGAACCCTAGCTGGCACATGACATCAGTTCTGAGCAGTGCTTCGCAAGGCTTCTGTCAAGTCAAACCAGCCACCACGTAACTTGTCTGAATGCTTCAACTAGCCTGGAAGCTCATTCCATACTGACTACTCTTTGAGTTGCAGACCACTGTGGCCCACTATTTGAACTCATGAAATCCGAGGAAACGACATCTTTTGAAGACTTCCCTAAGTGTCCCAGAAATTTTTGTAGTATCATCAAGATATGATGGCTGCGAAGTCGGTGTGGCATCAGATATTGTGGAATCCATTTCCGCTGCTAGGATGCTGTGTGTATCCTTTTGATACATCATATTTTTGAGTGTTTGCTAGGTTCTCAAGATATTAGATATTGTATTCCCTCTAGGGAATGGGCATCATGGAAAATGCCAACCTCATCCCGTGTTCCATGCTTTCCCTCATGATGCCTGTAAAACTATAAAAGACACGCCAAGGTGGTTTTCTCCATCCTCAACATTGCTGACTCAGATATACTTCCCAAACATGTCCCTGCTATTGTTCTTGCTGTTGTCCTTGGGTGCCATGCATGCGAGCCCTCTCCACCGTGATACTGGCAAGGTTAATCTCGCAATCTCCACCAAGATCAATTCAACTGGCATCACCAACGTTGCTGCGCTGGATCGAGCTCATATCCAATCATTGAAACAGGCTTCATATCTCAACAGATGCAGCAGTGACCCAGTAAATGCTACAAATAACGTTTTTGGCTACACGGTTGAGGTTGGCATAGGCACCCCTCCTGCATATTGTGCATTCGTCATTTACTTATACCTATGAACTGCCAAGCTGAGGAATTGTCTAGACAGTCTGATGGTTGATACAGGAAGTTCTAACACCTGGGTTGGAGCTAGCCAGCCATACGTTGTCACCAGCTCCAGTGTGGACACTGGCAATACACTCGTATGTCTCTACCCAATTATACATGTGCTTGATTCACAGGATGTTCATAGTCTGTTACATATGGCAGTGGGGCAGTCTTTGGAGAGGAGTGGATTGATACCGTCATGCTCACTTCTGACATGGCAATCAACAACCAATCCATCGGTGTCACAAGTATGAACCAGGGTTTCAATGGCTTTGATGGTATGCTTGGCGTCAGCCCTATTGACTTGACTCAGAATACTGTCAGCAACACATATGATGTCCCAACCGTGGCAGACAATCTTCACAGTCAAGGAAAGATATTGCAGGAAGTACTAGGCATCTTCTTTTCCCCCGTTTCTGAGCCCAATAACAATGGAGAGCTCATGTTTGGTGGCTATGATAACTTGTTGACAACAAGCTCGGTGAATTACGTTCCACTCACAAAGACCTCCCCTGCATCAAGCTACTGGGGGATTGACCAGTCGATCTCTTATGGAAATACCACCATTATGTCATCAACTGCTGGTGTCGTCGACACTGGTGCCACTTTAATCTATATTCCCTCAGGTGAGTGGAATGTTTGCCATGAACTACGTGAATGCTAACTCATCTGTGGGACCTGCAGATGCATTCCAACAATACCAGTTCCTGACAGGTGGAACTATGGACCCTACAACCCAGCTCCTGGCTATTACCTCCACTCAGTATGCCAACCTTCAGACGCTATCATTCAACATTGGAGGGACTTCTTATAGCCTCACCCCAAACGGGCAGATTTGGCCCTGTTCGCTGAACACTGCCATCGGAGGGAGCTCCAGTGCAATATACCTCATCATCAGCAACATTGGTTGGCTATCTGGCTTTGGCCTCGATTTCATCAATGGATATGGGTTCCTGTACGTGATCCACATGCTTTGATAGGATTTATTCCCTCATTATGTCTGCTGTGTAGCCAATGCTTCTACAGTGTCTTGAGACGATGTATACTAACTCCATCACCAACTAGTGTTATGCAGGCGAAATCATTCACATGAGATGACAAGGGACCCTGACTGGGTCACTAAATTGGGATATTGTTGAAGGTGTACTGTGGCTTGCTTGTTGATCGATTGGGCACAGGTTCAAGCAGTTCGGATGCTCAGAATTAAATGAAAGGATAAATTTATTTTCCTGGTTAGACAACTAAGTAGGATGGTGTGCCCGACTGCCCGGTGCAATGTATTATTTATATATGCCAAGGGTCCAGCTCCTGATGATCCTGCATGATGGTCGTTGAGGATATGGCATCAGTGTTGGTGAGGGGTCTCAAATCATACACTTCCTTTTTGGAACCGATGCACGTCACTATCACCCTCATCTACCCGTAGAGACAGTGTGACTGCTCGTGCGGCACCAAAGGACAAGCGCAACAGACCGCTAAGGGGGTGATATGTTCACATGGCAGTCAAGGCATTGGAGACTTACAAGGTGCTTAGGATTACCAAATCCCACAAAATTGGTTGAGCTCAGCAATGAAATAAAACGTGGCAAAAGATAACGTGACACTGTGTTGTGATGATAACCATGGTCATTCCTCCATTGGGTGGGGGTGATAGTGTATCAGGAAGCCGAAGTCCCAGGATGCAGTGAGGAGATGGGACCGAGTGTGAGTGACTGGTGGGGTGCAGACTCAGGTCTGTGCCACATGCAGTTCATGAACGATTGACTGAACTAAAAGATGTTGAACACACATCCCATTGTGAGATGCAACTGTGCACAATGACAGATCCCCCCTTTTTTCGCATGATGTATAATCTATATATTTACATCACATCCATACCTCCGCCTACTGTCACCTTCCCTGATGGAGCATGGCCCTTCAGAATGCCGCTTGTTCATGTAAAATCTATACATATATACTGTGTGCCCTGAGCTGAACAGTGTACGCACAGATGATCCAGCTGATTCAGTGGGACAAAAGAACATGGACATTGTCGCAACATATGTCTCTTCCATTTGACAAGTTAGAGTCAAAACAACGCTGAAAACCAACATGCGTGAGGGTAAGAAAGAGCTAGGACATCGGTGTGGAGGGCTACCTACCCATCTCCCTCCATATAAAATTGTACCTGGCCTGTATACTTGATTGTCAGTTTCTGCAACAGACTGATGGGGCGTGAACAGCCGCAATCCTTGTCCTGTGCACCTGGTGCAACGACGTGAAATGCAGCAGTGGATACAATCTGACATCGGAAGCCATCTCAGTGGCGGTCCCCCCAGCTGATTGATATCAGCGGGGCCCAAACCCATGGCTGAGTCCTGATTAGCATGGTTTTCTGAGGAAGGAGACCTTCGTGAAAGGAGGAGCGAGACTGGGATCCCCAATCCCCTCTTGCGTATAAAGGTCGCGTAAACAGATGACTCCCATGTGATAGAGGTGAGAATGGAGCTGGAGACCTAGATTCTAGGTGAGACAGTTGGAGTCTAGGAGGTATTTTCCCATGTGGGTGGACGCATGGGGGAGTCCATTTTTCATAGGGATGCAGCGAGGATTTAGAGGAGACACAGACGTGAGGTTGGGGATGTCATCTTTCTGCTCAAAAGGAAGACTACAGGAAGATAAATTTTGTGTAGAAAAGCAGATAGAAACCGGCTACAAGTTCCCAGATTCATTGTGAATAGCCTGTACTGCTGGCATCCACATATTCACTCCATCTACCCATATACAGAAGCCACCGCTCAATGTCGTCTTTGTCAGATTTGCGACGGTCTCGGTCCGAATCTGGAGTATCAAATGTTTGGATATACCAGCATGTCCACTATCAGATTGCGCGATGACCCACAGCATTCTTTAACTTGGACCCCATGAATGAGTTGCGCTCTATTGGTTAGATGTCCGCTCCAAGTATTAGTTATCGGCACTCGATGATGCTAGGCATATCTCTAAACAGACCCATACTATCGTGGCTGAAATTACACCCAAGTCTTGGGCAGGTGTTGTGTGGCCTGATTGACGCAGTTTTTCTTGCTGTGGGCATTCCTCAGCGACAAATAAAGATACCCCCTTCCAACTGCAAGGTTATGCCCATCATTTCCAGCAAAAACTCTCTTTCAATCCCCTGATAGGTGCTGTACTTCTCTTAGCAGCATCGTTAGCAGTGGATCGTCGGTCAGATCTTGTGTATTATGTTTATCGGATTCCAGGGTGAATGGCGCTTGACCTGTCTGGCGTCAGGTACAATGATTGATATGAGGGTCCGAATGCACAAATATTCAGCGCAAAACTTTTTGGGGTAGCATGCTACTTTCGCCGACCAGCACGCTACTTTCATCCACCAGTGCACTACTTTTCATCAACCCGGCGTGCTACATTGTAACGAAAGACTACTAAGTCATATGCAACTTCAAAAGACATACTATAATGAACTCGAGATATGTGAGTCAGAGCTAGGCATTGTCATAGGTATACCCACAGGTCCTGAGGTGAGTTAGACGAGGGAGAGGGCGAGATGAGGAACGGTGCAACGCACACAATTGTGTGTGTTGTGGAGTCCCTCGTCTTCGTCATCTGCCGAGGGTGAGGTGAGGATGAGGGCAAGACGAGGAACAACGCAACACACGCAATTGCGTGTGCTGTGTCATTCCTTGTCTTCATCATCTGTTGAAGGTGAGGGTGAGGGTGAGGTGAGGGCAAGGGCGAGATGAGGAACGATGCAACGTGCGTTGCGTCGTTCGTTGTTTGTTGCGTCATTCGTTGTTTGTTGTCACTGCTCAAGGGTGAGGGTGAGGTGGGTGAGGTGGCATGGCACATGCATGACGACAAGAGACGCACGACATGTGTCGTGTGTCTGCATCGTTGTTGGTTGGGACTGGAGGGTGCCAGTGAGGGAAGTGAGGTGAGGGCGAGACAACGAGGGCGAAGACGAGGGTAGGACAGGGTGGGACGAGGGCGAGGACGGAGATGGGATAGGGACGGGATGAGGATGAGGATGAGGGTGAGGGCATGAGAAGTGGGGGCACAGATGGTGAGACGAAGGGGGATGGTGAAAGGCCTGGAAGAGGAGAGGGACAAGATGAACACAAACACAAACAATTGTTCGTGTCCACATTTGTGCATGCAGAGGGAGAGGGATGGGGGTAGGGATGGGGCAAGACAAGATGGGACGGGAGAGGACAGTGCAGGAGCAATGGCATGACATGCATGTTGCTGTGCACGTCATACCATTGCTTCTGCACCCCAAAGCGAGGGCAAGGAGAAGGACAAGGCGAGGGCAGGGAGGGCAAGATGGGGGTAGGGGCAAGGAGCGATGGGGACAGGAGAATGGTGGTAGGGACGGGGTGGGACAAGATGGGATAGGGCGAGATGAGGGTAGGGACAGGGCGAGAATGGAGGAGGGTGAGGGTGAGGGTGAGGGTAGGGCAAGACGAGGGTGATAGTGAGATGACGAGGGCGAGGACATGCAGGAATGACAGTACAACATGCACACCGACCATGCACGTTGTACCGTCGATAGGGGTAGGGATGGGACAAGATGAGGCAAGGATAGGGATGGGGTGAGACGAGGCTGCATGCTCGTGGGTGGGGACAGGCACGTCGGGTGAGGGCGTTGGGTGAGGGCAAGGACAAGAGAGAATGAGCATGAGAGGATGAAAGTGAGAGGTGAGCATGAGAGGACAAATGCTGAGACGAAGATGAAGTACCACAAATTACCATATATGACTAGTAGTCTACAAGAATCATACTTCAGAGCCTGGGCTTGGTACCCATACCCACATGCATGGGTACGGGTTTTGTCATGGGTCACAAAAGTGTGACCTGTACCTGTAGGTACACCTGCGGATTACTCTTACCTGTGCAGTTCCCTAACCTGGGTGCAACAGTGTGGTGTAGTGTGTGACAGACTGCTGAATGCTGTGAGCACCAGGGGCTCAGCTAACTGGCAAGGCCATTTTGCTAATGCAGGTTGCTGGTCTAAGTGTTTTGCAACAATCATCTATCCTGCATGATGCTCGGCAAGGTACCCGTTTCAACCCACAGGGGTAGATCTTTACATTGGCAGTGTCTTTTCATTCCCTCTCACCTTAATTCATCATCTTATTCTGCACATCCATGTCGGAACTATCTGTGTCCTCACTGAGAAATATGTTGGGGTACAACAGCAGTAGTGAAGAACTGTGGTTGAGTGGGAGCTACTCACTTAACCTGTAAGAAGGTGGTAGTGACAAGGAAACCCAAATGACTCTTCAAGAGTCAAGGTGACTTGATAGTCTCTATGAATATAGGACTAGAGCGATGTCAAGGTTGACCGTAGTGATGAGCATGAGGATGATAGTCCCAAGCCACTCAAGTCTCGTAGTCCAGAGGATAAGGACTGAGTACAAGGCAACTCTCTATCCTGACAAGGATAGGATAAAGATAATATAGTGCTATTAGCACCTCTGTATACAATACAGGTAGTCACTCATAAGAGTGAACTAAAGTTGTTATAGTAATAGGGAATAAGTCCCTGTATATATAGAGAAAAGATATAAGGTTAAATAGGAGATTGAACATATGTGAGATCTCCTTATGGTAAAGCCCTAAGACCTATAGATAAGAGGTCTAAATGCTATAGGTTAGACTATAGTGGAATAGGCTAGAATATCACATCATAGATAGGGAATGGAACCCTATGGAACCTCATAGAAGTCTCCTTACCCGGTATGATCCTAAATACCCTGAGACCTGGGTATAGGTATGATGATGCCATAGTCTAGACATCAGGGTGAAGGATATGACACAATATCTGTCACAAACCAGTGTGATGGATCTAGAACCATTGTAACTGACTCATAGGTCATCATGTCCTATATCAGGACTAGTATGGTCTAGGTGCTCTGTGACCTGGAATGGTTTGGAGCAGGTGTAAGTGTCAACTATGTCTAGACACATTACCCTTAGCCTTTCCTATCTGGTAATACCAGATAAGTCTATAACCAGTTAGCTATATCCACTTATTAGTGAATATGAATAGCATTACTGAACCAGGATACTGTGGACATAGAACGTGAAGGTAGAAATGAATACCACAGTTCTAACAATCCACACATTTAACGCTCATGTCCCCTTGCCTCTCATTAATAACTTCATGATGTACACTACAACATATCCCATACATATCCTGTTTGATGAGATTCTCTAATTGCGATTCAAGTGTCTCAGCTTGCTGTCTACTTGTCTGAAACTGAAAAGTGCATGTACTCACCCATGGGAATAGTAGCATGCTGGTGAATAAAAGTAGTGTGCTGGTCAGCGAAAGTAGTGTGCTATCCCAAAAAGTTTTGTGCTGAATATTTGTGCATTCAGGCCCTCATAGATGGATCATTACAGTCAATGACACTCCATGATGCTAGGCATCCCTTGAAAGAAACTCATTGTATCATGGCTCATTTTTTGCTATCGGGCATTCCTTTCAATCACAGATGAATCACAGATGAACATACCATCTTACATTCACAAGGCTACATGCACCATCTTCAGCACAACAACATGATGTGATCTCCAATGATATGTCTGAAACTTTCTTTGATCCCTTGACATTCCTATGAGACTGATATAGATACACCTCTGACAAACACATTCAGGAATGTCCAAATGAAACATTGAGATTCAATCTCAAAGAAAACCTGTCTTTCTTTTTTGGTGTGTCCAAATTGGGTGCAGACTTTAACCTATCAGACAGAAGGAGCAATTATCATATTCATCCCATTCCTGATTGGTGCTTCTCTGCCTGTGTTTTCTGTCCTGGTTTGTCAAGTTTGGAGAACATGGACCCATGGATTGATGCTGTTCATGGTGGGTGCATGGCTCATGCCTTCTGCAATATGCAATCATAAGGCTCACCAATTTCATCAGTGATAGTAGCATTTGATTCCACGGGTCCCAAAAAGGCCTGCAGCACAGACCAAATTGTGCATGTAAAGGAGAAGTGCCCTTGAGATAATTGAGCTTTGAGATATAAATAATACACTGTGAGCAGGAAAGGTATATGCATGGGTAAAATAAATACACTGAATCACAATTTGAAGTATATCATCTGCTCTTTTTCATTGATGCCCCAGCATTTGTGCTTGTCCCTGATTTTACTCCAAATCCTCATTCAAGCATGATGTGTGGTATCTCCCAATGGTTCGAGCTGGATCCCCTCCAATTTGTTTGCATCCCCTTCCACAGCCTGATCTTGCTCTGGGAGGATATCCATGAATGGGATCACAGATACAACCATGTTTTGACTGGCATCAGGTTGTGACAACACACCAAATCCACTGTCAATCCCCTGGCAGCCATGACAGGTGTCATGGTCATACAGCTCTTGCATGCTGATGATGAATCAAGGTATCATGGGGCATATCAATATGTTGCTTAGTATGAGCAGGAAGAGAAACAAAGTGTTGTTCAAGGCTGTGGTCAAGAAAAAGAAACCACTCTTGTCTGTTAGGCATAGGCAACATAGGCTAGCCTTTGCACTCAAGCACCAACACTGGACTGTGGAGGACTGGACTAGGGTCATCTGGTCAGATGAGA
>JBBPKW010000483.1:0-15562 GCA_038089475.1 Boletus aff. vermiculosoides | reverse complement strand
GTCAATCTCTCATATGCACATGAATAGTACAGAGGAAAAAGTAATGAGGATCATCCACTATTGGGGCCAGCACAGTCTAGGTCCTTGTGAAAACTTCCAAGAAGGATCTTCAGCATGTACTCAGTATCAAATGTGCCATATGCAGCATCGTATGGAGTGCTATCAATGATATCCTGCCAGCAAGTGAGCAATCATCCCATATATGCCACAAACAGAGCTTGAATAATGTACTATACCCTGATCTTGTACCAATTCACAAGATGGTTGTTGAATGTGTGCAACAGTTCCAGAGTAGTGGTATCTGTGCTGATTTGCACAAATTGAGCCTGTAACCAATTGAAAGGCAGATATAGGGTGGTGTCTTCCAGGGTCAGCCATCATGGCCTTCATTGCAGTAGAAGCAGTGTACTAACATAGTGTGCAGGTTCCAGAGGTTGTATTTGTTTTCATCAGTCTGGCATTAGGATTATTTGCTGATGAGCCTACTAAAAACATGTCACAGAAGATGATGGAGCCTGCTACTAGTACATCATCAAAAAGCTTGTAGTGTCTCTCCACCTGTAATATGGATCTTGACATGTTGATAAAGCATATGTGAACAGGCTTCACCTGAAAGAGATGGTGTCCGCCATTGAAATAAAAAAGGGTGTGGGATAATGTCTGAGATGCTTGGGCTGGTTGTCATTCATGTTGATTGAGACTTGGAGCAATGAAGAGAAGTGAGTGGAAGGCGGCTTTCAGGGCTTTCATCAGTTCAGTTACAGATCAGTCATGGTGTCATGAGCACAGAATGAAAGCAGTGAACCTTCAAAATGTTCATGACAGTATTACTGCAGACAAGTAGATAATATTATTGTGAGCAGCACTGTGGGGTCCTCAAATCTTAAATTTGCTGTCATCTTGATCTCTTTGAAAAATATCATGCATTTTCACACACTGCATCTACAAGACAATAAGGTGAGCAGGCCCAGAACGGATATTGATTTGGATGGTTTGGATAATGTCAAAATAATCCTATTGGATTGAACATGGCGTATTTTCTGGGGCCTGCTGGTGGGGCCAAGCAAGAGCAGCGAAATACCCAAATGAATAAGCATCCTTCAGAGCACAGCAATCCTCCAGACTGTGCTGTGTTCACCAGATATGGTCCCCAAAGTACCATATATGGCAAAGTGACAAGCATGCTGTGTCAGTGGCAGACAGCAAAAACAATACTTTGAAAACCATTGTGTAGCAAGTTTTGTTATCACAACATCCTACTGAAATTCCAATTCTTCTCAGCTCACCATCCAAATTACCATGTCTTCTGACTCAAGTCAGCAAGAACTCTACATGTATGCCACAAGGCTTCTCATGGCAATCAATAGCCCTTGAGTTGAAAACCATTCCAAGCAGAGGGAATGGATTCTTCTGCTCGCCGAAGAAGTGGTAAGCACATCAAATTTATTTCATATTACTGACTCAGCACCCAACAGGAAAAAGCCAAAAAAGGTTTCATGCATCCCTCATCCAGCAAAGTACACATTCCATGTATCGTGATGGAGCTTGTGGCAAAGCTCTGCCTCAAGTCAGTAGACAAGATCTTGTTTGATGAAGTTGTGGATGAGGACCCTATCGTCAATCAGTTCATCACAGAGTCATGATGGAAGGGACAGATTGACAGCAACTCCAGTATCCCAGTAAACATTGACATTGGCGAGTCATTAACACACTGGTGGACAAAATTCGATCCTGCTTCCATTTCATCCACCACTGCTGCAACCTCCATCCTGCCTGCCACCACCACTCCCATCCCAACTTCTTCAGCTGTCGTTACAGAAAAAACACAGTGCACAAGCTGTCCAATGGTCACTTTGCCACCAGTTGGTTCCTGGCACCAGGTGAGTAACCTTAAATGTTCTGCATTACATGAACTCAGCAAGGACAGGGAAAATGCTGGAGCACCACAGGAGTCAGAGGTATCATTGTGAATCAAATCAAAATGGCAAAGAGTGGAAGGTACAGACATGCTGAAAACAATTGTGGAGCTATTTTTCAATCTGGTGAGTGATCATTTATCCACAAAAACCATCACACTAATACAAAGCCAGAAATGTGTGTATTGCTGGGTGAAGGGCTTGAGCTGCATGGTGAGCACCATTTCCAGCAGCAAAATCAAGCTGTGCACAGTTTGCTCATCCTGAAAGTTCAAGTGCAGTGTCTTGGATGATTTCCCTGACATCGTTAACTGTGAAGGCAACATCATCCATTCAGCAAAAACATGGAGAGAGCTCCTTTCCCAACCCAAAAGGGGTCATAAGCTGGCACCCTATAAGTCTCAGGTGAAAGTAAAGTCCAAGTTGCCAGTCTTGAAGTCACTCTTGCAGAGATGAGTGTGCAGAAGGATGAGGCAGAGAAACAACTGTGACAACAGTTCAAAACAATTGCCGAGCTCAATGACAAACTCAAGTTGGTGATACTTTTGTTGCATTAGCATCACCCTAACAACCTTCAGACACAGATCACCAGATTGCAGATGGCAATCCTCAAGAACATCAAAGCTCATGATCACTTGCATGCCAAGGTCACTGAGCTCCATGAACAATCAGCACCTATGGAGGACTGACTCATCGTGCTATCCAGGAAGGTTCAGGGAAATAACTGATTAGTATAGTAGTTAGTAGTCACATCTAAGTTGTAAATCATGCCCAGCACTTGCAAAGCACTTGTATGTCTTCTAAGGCTGAAAATCCGAACTGTACAATTATTCCCACCATAGCTTTTAATATGCTGGGCTGTCATTGTTCTCACATATGCCAACCTCATCAGAATGATTTTTTTTTTCATGTTAGTCACAACTTACAAGTGACAAGCATACTAAATGAGGGCATGAGTATCAGGGAAACAAAAGCCATGCCATTGGTACAAGGCAGGTAAAATGTTATCCCTCCAAGGGTGGATCCATTGCAGGATTCTGCCCTTCATCACCATTTGTCATAGAATTCCATATCATGATTCCATGATTCACTTTGCCTTTGTCTCCAGGAATATAGCTTCAATTGGTGTGTGAAATTATATAGCAGCATTTTGACTATATGTGCCTGTAATAGTTGGTGCCACAGCCAGTGAGAATGAATACACAGGATTTCCTCCATAGTAAACTCCATAATGTCACAGACTTACACAAGGCTGAATAATGGCATTGTTTAATCACAATTAAAAGTTCACTGTTTCCTGAATTGAATGTCTTCTTTGCCAACATTACATAATATGATTGCTGCAAACTGAAATGAAGCTCGGCTGTTCAGATCATTTCCCAGCCCCATGCCTTCTCCATTTGAGTAAGTTACATTGCTTTTGAAAAAGCAGTCTCTGACCTTTTTTAGGCAGATACAGGCACTGCAAATGAAATTGTCAGCAGTGAAGAAAAGATGTGCCACACTTAAGTCTGCCATTGCTGAAGCTCATAACCTGGTATTTAGCTTGATTGAGAAGAAAGCCTGGTGCACTACCAGATCAGATGTTGGCAAGGAGTTGGAGCAAGCTTATCAGCTCCTCCAAATATTTGCCAAGATGTCACAGCTGCTGCAAGATGGTAACGTCAAAATGCAGAGTGAGCTGGCAGAATTTGAAGCTCACACTGAAGCTCAGTGACATAATATACAAGAGCTTTACCAGCAAGCGAAAGTATTCATGGAGGCTCCAAGCTTCACATTTCTGGGGTCAGCTGGGGGGGCATACAACTTTGGGTTATTGAACAACTTGGTTGGAGCCACTGAATGGAATTTCAAGCAAATAGCATAGCATATAGCAATTAAGCCATAATCACTCTCCTTTCTTAATAATATCATTCATTACATTTAAAATAGTTCTTACCACAGTTGTTAATGCTTATAAATTCAATTATTCTGACACCACTCAGTGATTGCCTCCATAAGAAATGCCAAACCTCACTGAACCACTCTGAGTCGCCCAAGTACATTTGGCTCAAGATATACAACAAGTCATGTCCACTCAATTTGCTGAAGCTCAAGGAAAGATTTACTCCCATGCTGCTTGGATGATTGAGGCAATGAAGAACCCAAGAGTTGAGGGAGTCAACAAGAGAGAATGGATATACTTGCTTGCCAATGAAATGGTAAGATAGATGATCACACATTTCTTGCTGCTCAAAATGTCCTCCACAGATCTCAGCAAGAAAATATTTCCAGGGATCTATTCAGATTCCTCATATTGTCAGCAAGATGGCAACAAAATTCCAAATGTTATCCAAAGAAATCATAACCTTGGGCCAAATATTTGGCAAGAATGAAGTCATAAACCAGTTTCTTGGCAAGGTGGTATGGAAGGAAAACATCATAAGCAACTCTGAGATCCCAACTGATGCTCGCCTCAGTGACTCCACCACACATTGGTGGAAGAGATTCCAACCAATCCCCCCTCTTACCAGTGGAACCAAAAGGCCATCCAAGGATCCTGTGAATAACAAACTTGGTGAAATGACAGCAGCAAAAGGGAACCATGAGGATGTCAAGGAGACTGCAGGTGTGAGGCAAACAAAATGGTGAAAGGTATTGACAGGTGAGAGAGTGCTGTTTTACAGCCCAGTAAGTCACACAAATGTTCACTATCACTTGTATACTAATGCAATGCAGCAATGTAAATCTTGTGGATCAAGAAGTCTCCTGTATGCCACTTGCATGACCACCAATCACAAAAAATTCAAGCCTTGCAGTTCTTATGCCCATCACAAGATAAAGTGTAACATCATTCAGGACCTTCCAGGAATCGTTGACAGCAACAACAATATTATCTATGAAGCCAGAAGCTGGGCCAACATTGCTTCACAATACAATATGACTGTCTGGCACAAACCAGGAAATGGCAGAGGGGACATTGAGGTGAAGGCAAAGGTCCCTAAGGCAACAGTGAAAGATAAGTGTAAAGACCAAGCCACTGGGTCAGAGGAGGGCAAAGATAACTGGGCCACTGAGCCCAAACCTGAACCTGACCTGGTAAGTATTATATATGTTGGTATTCAAATTCACTACTAATGAGTATCATTGCTAGACTTCTGTCTCTGGGCCATCCAAGGTGAAAGGAAGAAGGGAATTGGTGGCAAAGGTAAGTAGCTCACAAGACACATTACTCATATTGATCAATTGCTATCTAGATACAGTCGGCACCTGTAGTGGTAGATGAAGAAGGTGAGATCAGTGATTTTGACCAGCAAGTTAAGGAGCTGGAAGGCACTGTCACAAGAATTGATCTTAGGAACAAAGTGATGGAGGGGGAGCTAAAGACGCAGGTTACTCCACTGTCTGCTCTGGGCATCAAGTATGACAGGACCATTGCACTATGAAACCAGCGCACATCCCAAGACACTCAGGCTTAGCTTGATCACCTGCAAACAGTGATGCTCCAGGACCTCAATGCCAATCAATGCTTACATGAAGAGGTCGCCATCCTTCAACAAATGTCAGCTCCACTTGAGGACAATATGGTGATGTTGATAAGGAGAGTCAGAGAAGTTGTGGGTCAGCAAGGGACCAATGGGAATCAAGTGATACCTTTGTCAAACTGGTATCCTTTGAGCTCTAACAATTAGTTATCTGACTTTGTACCTTACTTGGTCTTTGGTCTATTTGCATCACTTTAGTTTCTTGTCTAATTGTGTCTCCTATCTCTGGCTTACTTTAGAAGATTAGTGTGATCTCATTTGGCAAACAATACAAACATCATATATCTTCATCATGATATATTTGGTATGTTACAATCCAGGTGATCATTTCTGGCCCAAATACTAGGCAAGGTTCAACTGCTCCCTCTTTTCCTCCACAACCAAAGCCTTCAACTGCTGGACCTTCACCAAAAGTGCCTCTGCTTGTTGTTCAATGCCAGCCAAAGTGTTGACCACTATGCCAAATGTTGCCAAGTAATCGACTTGTCCTTGCAATATACTTCTGCCACTTCCTTGGTTGATGAGGATTAACGAGGATCCCAATTGTTGGATCTCTTTCTCAAGTTCTTTGTCATCTCCCAAGCTCTCAATTTCAGCACAGAGTCTCTCCAACTCTTCAAAGTGATGCTGGGTCAGCATTTTGATTGAAACAGTCACTGTAAATTGTTTAGCTGTCACATAAGCCACTGAAACAGTATCAGCAAAATACTGTTCTCTTTCCTGGGTTGGCAAGGCATCACCTTTATTGACCCAACCTTCATATTTGATGTCTTCAGGTCATACACCAAATAATCCCCCTGGATTTGAGAGGAAAGCACTCTGCTTGCCAGCATCTTCCCCTTCCCCTTGTATTTCATTGTAGCTGGTACCAGAGATGATTCCTCAGCTTCATCACCAGTATCATCTGGAACTTTCTCTGGGGCCTTGAATTTCACCCTCTTCACAGCCAGTTTATCCCATGTACCTGCAGGATGCAGCACAGTCTTGCCTCGCCAGATATTAGTGTCCTTTTGCAATGCTGTACATTGTGTTTCTTTCCATTGACAGGTTTCACACCCTGAAATTAACCCATTTTTGTTCTTTGCCACCAGACATTTCACCAATGGATCACTATCACACCACACACATCTCTGTAGAAGGATATGTTCAGCAAAAACAATAATTTTGACAAGAATATACCAAATCAAATTCTAGAGAGTTTTAAAAAGCAGCCTTATCAATGATCACCACTGATATTGAGAGAACTAGATCGACTCACCAACATTCTGCCCTTTGACATTAGCATTGTATTCAGCTGCTGTGGTTTCATACTCCAGCCACCATCTTTGTTTTTCTGATATGTTGACACTCTGAGTGTGGTCAGTGAGATTTGGTGTCCAGTCACTTTCAGGAAGGTCCCAATCTGTAGCAAGGCCCTACTCCCAAATAGACTCAACAGTCTGGCAGGACTTGAGGAGGTATGACATCCTTGTTAGGGTGGCTGGGATCTCACCCCCTGTCTCCTTCATTTTGTTGAGGACTGGATATGCATCTGTCTGAAAGCTCAGGCCCAAAGCATCCATAAAGGATAAGTACACACTATTTCCTTCTCTAGATCTTCCCTCCACTGACTGTAATCTTTGGTGGCAAGGTGGCATTCCAGTGCTTCTTTCACCCTAGCAGCATATACATATGCTTTTCACTATTCCAGAAGCTGTGTTGTGATACTGCTGGAGAGCTTTGTGAAGATAGGTGCACTGGGGTAGCCTGAGTGATGGTTGAGGCAAATGAGAGTTGATGGCTGTTTAGTGCCTGGTAAAGCAATGCTTCCTAGTTGACCTGAAAGTTCTTTTTTGGGTTTCATGCACTCACACCCTGGTTTCCAGGGTTTGCCGAAATTGTGCCTAAGTCAGAACAAGCTATGTTTGCTGAAAATGCTGGGGTGTACACATTATGCTATAGATTCCCCAACCATGCTTAGGTGTGCATATTATACTAGATATACAAACAAGGAAAGTTTGTTAGGAATTTTGGCACTACATATGAACTTATATAGTACATGTTATACAAGTAACCAAGGCTTGCTGAATGCACTTGAGGTAGACAGTTCACTTACAATACCTATATTATCCAAATGACCTTCTATATCCTGCAATTGTTCTTCCTGGTTTTCCATCACCTTTCTTGTTGTTTCTACTTCATGATACCATACATCTGGTATGTCTTCCAGCATCTCCAGGAACTCGTCCCAAGGGATTTCATGGAAGTCAGTGTGGTGAAGGTTCCAAAAATGAATTTTAGTCCTGACTAACCTGGATGAATCCAGACATCAAGGATGAAGAGGGAGAGTGGAGTGGGCAAGTAGGAATGAAGATAAAGGCGATATGATAGAATAATTGATTCTACTAATCTACCATTTAAATGAGCCATTATGGATCAGAATGGTGATCCAATATAGTTAGTCTATTAAAGTGTTTTCTTTTTTGGGATCACAGGAGCTTATGCAGGTCTGGTAAAGTGATAACCACAATAATGCCAGCTTGGATATCATTCAGTAAGCAGAGATTGGCAGCAAGTTTTGATTGTACAATCTTATCTACTACATGTCGACTGATAACCCAACCATCTCCTTGCCACAAGCATAGATGTCTGCAATCAATGTATTGAAAGATCCACCTTGATGCCTGATAGATTGGTAACAGGTATAATGCTGGACAAGGCTAGTGTGCACCATATGACTATGACCAATGTTTAGCTCAGTCAGGGAAAATACTTCCTTTGAGTACTCTCTCAATGCCCAATGAAACACCACCCCTGACAAAGGTATGGCATGTAGAGAGTTTTGCCATCTCAAGTGGATATATGAGATATATGACCCTATGAGTCACTATAGCTATAATGGTATATCAAACCATTGTGCTACCACAAAAAATCTCATACATGAATAGGCTAATGTGTGATTGGGATCCTCCACTCTATGGACTGATGTATTAGTGATATATTACTTTGCCCATTATTTTCCTACCCCATGCTAATAGTATTGTGGCTTCCACAATCCATATCTGAGTACTTTAAGTGGTAGGATGGTTACATCCCATGGACTATAGCATAAATCTAAAGTCCATAGCATGATCTGTGTGACTGAATTGTAAAAAATGCGAAAATGTAGACTACTTAACTAAAGAATTCAAGATCATTTCCATTATGGATAAGAGTATTATAGGAGATTTATTCAGAAACACCAGTATTATTGACATTGAAGATTCAAAAAGAACACAACACTGCTGTAGGACATGACAGAAGCCTATTCTACCACCTAGAGTACTCAGATATGGATTGTGGAAGCCACAATACCATGTTTTTCTTTACTTTTTCAAAGTCTCTGATGTTTTAGATTTATTTCCCACACTTTTCACATGTTTGTTTCACTCCTTCCGGCTTCAGATTTGGTTGGATGATTTTGGAAATGTTGGGAAGATTTGAACTAACTATATACTAGAGTTCCAAATAGTTGCCCTGATCATATAACCTATATGTCAATTTCTATGTCCCTATTACTGAAAAGGTGAAAAAAGATTTCTGAGACTCATCAAAGAGTCCAGGGAATTGGATGGGGTGATAATGATCAAGGTAATATATGTAGTAAATCCTCTCATACCTTACCCAAGCCAGAAAGGCCATAGATACAGCTGCCCTGAGTCAAAGGGGCCAGGAGGAGAAGCTTCTGATATGTATTAGATATGCATGGAAGATATCTGGGAGTGTACTTTTCAAGCCCATATGCACACTGTGTCAAAATGCAAATATATTTTTTGTTTTCACCCCTATCCTTGTTTGTACCTCACATAACCCTATAGAGCCTTGTCCAAGTGGTGAGAACAGGCTATTATGACATATACAGTATGTATATACACACAGACAATGTAAGAGAAAGGAGGAAGGCAGGGGAATAAAGGAAAACCATGCAATGAAGGAACTTACCAAAATGGAAATGTGGTAGGAGTAGTGGCTGCTTTTGGTGCGCTTCCCAGTTGATTATGTAATCATCTTAAGCATAATTCTGTGCCTAGGCACACAGGAAGATACCTCTGATGAGGTAATCAAAAAGCTGATCAGCTGAAGAAGCAACCAAGTCATATAGGTGCCTGAGATGCTTATGTAACTAAAAATGCGGACTAGCCACAGTAGGTACCTATAAAGCATAGTAATACATCAATCAGGGCCCAGGGGCAGCACAGACCATCTTACTGTGAAGTAAAATATCAGTAGGATCACTGAGGCTACCTGCTTACATATAGTTATGTATATATGCTAGTGACATATCAGTGTCTAATTCAACTGAACAGTGCTGGTGGAAGGAGTGGTTCAACATGATACATTACTGATACATCAATGTGTGACATTAGGGGATGGAAATAGTAGTGTATATCACTGGTGGAGAAAGAGAAGCCACCTCTAATTGCCTAATCCAACTGAGCAGTGCTACCAGAGCAGTAGTGATATATTACTCATATATCAGCATGGGACAGTAGGAAAATAATGGGTAGAGTAATATATCACCAATATATCAGTCCATAGAGTGGAGGATCCCAATCACACATTAGCCTATTCATGTATGACATTTTTTGTGGTAGCACAATGGTTTGATATATCATTTTCCCTGAAACTGGTGATCCTACAGGTATTGATAATGACTTAGAGGACACATAGATAGTGTTGAATAGAATGATTTTGTCACCACAATGATACGATTTTGGGGATCTATTACAAGTTGATAAGATTCAGCTAGCTAATCTCAGAGTGATAAGGCTAGTCAGCAACCCTCAGCCTATCAGCCAATCAGGAGCCTTCTTTATTATGAATGTAACATTTTGTGACTTACATAACCTCTCGCTTGTTCAGCATTCATTTTGATGTTTTGCAGATTGAGTAGGATAAAAGCTAAGAATTCAAACTGAATAAACAACACATTAAGACAATGATATGAGACTCCAACCAAGGCTCAGAGGGTTGGATATGAGTGGAATGGCCTAGGATGAGTGCTGGAGATGAAATAGACAGCAAGACAGACAATGGAATATGGGTGATCAATGCATTCAAGAGAAAGATGGATTGCAAAAGGTACAATAAATGATCCTATAGTCTGGGAAACAACTCAGACCCTTCATGACTAGGTGGATATCAAAGGTACAAAGGTAGGGACTTGGGGTGCTGCTTAGATCATAGAAAAAGGGGGTGTAGAAAGTCCTGAAAGTGATCTAAACATGAAGAAAATTTAATAAACTTGAAAGGGGAAAGTCCAGCTACAAAAGGACAATTGTTACTAAGGCAATCCAAATAGGATCTGTGATGCAGACAAGCAGATGACATTGGATTGATGTAGATAGGGGTTTGTGATTGTAAGGAGTATGTATTCCTTACAGCGAATGTGAAACAGAGGGTGTGAGGTTCACTTCATCTGTGTCACTGGACATGAAGCTCAGAGGGTGGTGACTCAGGCCACTATGCAACTGAACAGTGGAACCATAGGTAGACTTGTGAATACTGAAGTATCTGTAGATATATGGTGCCTCAACTTGCAGGAATGTTGGATTATTGAGGACATTATCCTTCCAGGTATTGAGGAGTATCTTGGTGTTGGGGTTGCCAACTGAAGATGATTTGTGAGTATAGAACATGATGTGAGCAACAAACCCACATGGAAGAGTTGGAATGTTCTCATATGCACATTCCAGCTCTGTGGTTTCATGTGCAGTAGTCAAGTTGACTATGCAGGATTCTTGTATCAGCAAGCCGCTCAAAGAACCAAAAAAGAGGATTCATGAAAGAAACCACATTGGCTGCATATGTGGTGGCAGTGCACCACTGTGCATGCAGACATGTGCCCATGAATGAAGCAGGCAGGCACCAGTTCACTTGACATGAGTGCACAAAAGCACTCCAGGAGGATCCCACATTGCTCCATCCAGTTGTAGATGCTGCTGGGGACAATACAGGTATTCTGCAGACCAACAGGGCTATCGCACTGCCACTGTAGCCATTGGGAAAAGGAGAGAAAATATACTACTTACTACATGATTGTGATCAACCAACTGAGATCATGTGTGTATATCATGAGATTACTTCTGGTGCTTTGGGCAACAACTAATGGATGGAATACAGGATCAATCTGGGGAATGTTGTGGGTGATGGGGGTGATGGAAAAAGTGGGTAGAGAGTGAGCAGCAGGCATTTCTGCAAAAATGACAACAAGATACTGGCCTTACTTTGACCATGGATCCTAGATCTCTGCCTTATATACTGTATGCACTGGCCAGTGTCCCTGGAACCAAGAGGCTTCTGTGGGCATTGACTATGGCAATACCAGCCACCTGACATGCTTCAGTATAATTTGGCGAGAACAAGATAGTCGAACTCACTGCTTCTTTGAGTATCCCCTTCCTCAATTCCCTCAGCTTTGACTCCTGGTATCTACATCATATTGCCCAAACAATATGCATGAATTGTCCATATACTTGATTTTGTAGTGAACACAGGTTTTCATTGGGATAGGGATTGGGCAGTTTGCAGTAGCATTTGCATGCAGCCACAGGGGGGTTGTGGTACTTGATTTCTTCTTGCTTTATTTGCACCATGATATCCAGTATCCTGATAAGGCAGAGTGGGTTGAGACAAGGATTGTTTTGTGAATTGCTGAAGGTTGAAAGACAGCAGTAACAACCACTGAAAGTGAATAACAAATTTCCGTAAGCTGCCAGTCGCAACTGGTGTGGCAATGCATATGGGGGTACTTCATGCTTTAGTTACTTCAAGGGGAACAGACAGATGCCAGGTTGCAACAACCAACAATTCACCACAATGAGGTTTTGACCGCCTGTTGCTTGAGATTGAGAAGCAGGCCATAAATGAATTCAGGATCAAACATGTGACAGCTCACAATACTCAACAAAACCTCCCAGCTAATGTTGGAAGACCAGTTTTTGAGTAGATGAAGATTTGTTGTTTTACTTTATTGCATAATGTATAAAGTAACTATTCCTAATCCTCTCTCCTTTTTAAACAGCTCATTGGAAGAGTGAGAATAGTTCAGATTTTCAGAATTGTGCTTGCTGCCTCCCAGCTTACTACATATGGTATGGGCCATGAGTCAGTGGAGGACAATACTGCAAGTTCAAGCATTGTCTTACATCACCTGCCAAACTCCAAACCCTTATATTCGCTTTGTTATCCTTGTCCTTGGAACATGTCTGTATCCAGTGTTTCTACCATCCCACCTCCCACTGATGTCATCCAGTCCACTGGCCGGAATCCTGAGAGCTTTCAGAGCTGGATTTATTACCACTGGGCAAGGATAAGGGAGATGAAGGTGTATTCATATGGCATCTCAGATTCAAGGCAGGTGAAAGAGGGTATTTTGTGCAAAGCAGTAAGTCCAATCCCTGATCTTGAAGTAGTCTTTTGAAGAATAATACATACCCCTAGTTGTTGGCCATGTATTACAAATAACAGCGACTGGAACTTCAAATTCCTGCTGTTGTCCTCAGTGTGCTTGTGTGCCTGTATCACAAGACTGATGAGTGTTACGGTTATGGAGGACCCCCTACCATTTTCTTTCCTTAACCCTACAGCCCCTACGATCAACCACACCCTTCTCCCGGCTATCCATCCCCGTCATCCCTTATCCCCGACGACACCGCCTCTTTCCTGGATCTGCCCAGGATCTCCCCCGGGTATTCCCCGGCATACCCCCCGCACTGCCTTCGGAACATCCCGTCGTCCTTACCCCCGACGACACTGCCCTCCCTCGGACCTTTCCGAGATCCACACCGCCTCACCTCCTTGAGGCAACACCGCCCCTCCCCTCGTGTTGAGCCAACACCTCACTCTTCACCCCTGACTAGTCACGTGCCATCACGTCGCGACGCGACACGATGATTCCCACGACGCGTCTACGCGTCCTATACCTTCCCACGAGACACGTCCCCTTCCTTTCCTGACTTTGTGCTCAGCAGACAGGTACCGGCCTACCTAATCCGGTTATATCCTTACTATACTTAGCATTTCCTTAATTGGCTGCGCACGGACCCTTACCTACCCTAAAGCCCTTACGGCTAGAGTATATAAGTTGGAGCTCCGCCCCAACTCCTCTTTCTTCTTAACCTTGATCTACACCATAGAGTGTACCCCTTTACTGGTATAACCTGGTGCCTATAAATCTGGTTCCTTGCGATCTCCTCTCGCTTGCCTCTCCTCCGCCCTCCCCTCTTCACTCTTCTTTGAAGAGTCTCTAGTCAACAACGTCAAAGCGAAGAGTCACTATCCTACTCTTCTCCGGTCCGAGACCTAGGACTGGAAGACCTCTTCGACGTCGACCCCCTCACAGAGTCCTAGCCCTCCTTTCCATCCTATCCTTAGGATACGCCTCACTCAAGGGAACTAGCCTATAAGAGTACTGGTTAGTAAGGGAGTACACTTCGTGTACCATTGTTACGCACTAGCGTAACAATGAGGAGGTGGACCAGGTCTCAGTTGACTACATTTCACATAGTGACCTGCTCATCAAGTCCATCAATTGGCTGCAAATGCTTGGGCTTCCAAAAGATTATGAAATCTGCTTGGAGCAAGATATTCTTAATCATTGAGGCAATATTGGTAAGGAAGAAACACATTGATGGCTTAGCTATGCCTTGCCTGGGGGCAAAAAGCCAAAACATCTCCACAAGAAGTGTGGCGACAAATGGAATGGTAAGTTGAGTGTTTGTCATATGATCGCTAATTAATAATTAATAACAGCTCCTATTCTTTCTGTGACATCGCTGAGAATCCATTCTGTCACTTCAACATCAAAATTGGAGCATCTTGAACATTGTATGCAGTTGACCCATCAAACAACTAGCACACTGGAAGATCTTGTTCGGTGAACATCTGAGCTCATCACCAAATGAAGAAAGAAGCTCAACGCCATCTTGATGAAGGTAGAGAAGCAAGAACAAATATGGCATCAACAGCATCAGCAACTTCAAGTGCTAGAGAAAGCCCTGATGCTAATGGAGGACATACAAGGTGTCTGGCATCATGAAGTAGAAACAATGAGAAGGGTAATGGAGAACCAGGAAGAAAGGTTACAGGAAATACAAGGCTATTTGGATAGCATGGGCATTGCAAATGAACTGTCTCCCCAAAGTATGTTCAGCAAGCCCTGGTTACTTATATAACATGTACTGTATAGGTTTGTATGTAGTGCCAAGATTCCTAACAAACTTTCCTTGTTCATATATCTAATATAATGCACATGCCCAAGCACACCTGGCACAGTGAGTATATAAGTTCCCATGTCATAAATCCAAGTTCAGTGAACTTTGCCTATTCCGGCTTAGAACTGATGTTTGGTGAACGCCAGGGACAAGGCTTGATTTTGTTGCTGTCAGTGGTGCTCAAGCCCTTTGCCTAGCAGTATGCACATTTCTAGCCTTGTGTTCATATGATGGTTTGCATAGATGAATGATCACTTCCCAGATTGAAAATGTTTGAACAAACATCCTTGTTGCCTTGTTGCCACTTTGCCAAATATATTATGTTTGGAATAATCTGGTGAACATGGCACTGAAAATTTGTTGTCCTTTGAAGCGTGCTTATTCTCTCCAATAAGTTATAGTGGACTTGTCATGTTATATAGGGTTGGGATAGTCTAATGACTGACTAGCAGCAGTATCCATTGTCATCCAAGTCCACGTTCCTCCCTTTCCCAAATATCTCTGAATGTATATGACTTCCCCTGACATATTGAGTGTCATTGGTGTCTCCACCTAGCCCACTTGGCATACCAAGGATTTTGCTATAAAGACCACCTTAGCCTTATTGTCACCAAATCTCACCAAGGCTCTCAACCATCATCTATGCATTACTGGAAAATTTCCAGCAGCACAAGCTCATCAGCAATCTCTCCATACACTAAGCCAAGACGCCACCAATAATTTTAAGATTTCATGCTGTGATAAAGACACGTACAGTGGCTTAAAAAAGTGTCCCAATGTTTGCATGTTTTACACTAAATGACTAAAAACATAATAACCCCTAATCCTCACCCTAACATGGGTAGTGTATGAATTGAGGTATGTACTCTTGGCTTTCTATGGATCCAGG
>JBBPKW010000482.1:5249-15575 GCA_038089475.1 Boletus aff. vermiculosoides | reverse complement strand
AAACAGTTGTGGAAGACTCCCACGGCGCCCTTGGCAAACTAGTGCCATACCTGTACAGTTCAGCGCCCAGCGCTCAACGTCAACTTTAACTTGGAGATATTGGCCCTGGAAACCACTAAACAATATTGCCCTGGAATGCTTTGATTGAGCCAAAACAAATATACCCACAATAGGCTGTGAGAACGAGGGCATGCAACATCTGTGGTTCAGGTTGGCGATCAAGGAAATAGGACGAGCCACGCTTGGATCAGCAAAGACAGCTTCATGGTTCGACGTGACGAATGCGGGAACGATCGCTCAAGAGAGAAGCCCATTCGATGTAAATGGTTTGCACCGCAATTCGATCTGTCCTAAAATATTCCCGTGAATCTGTGTACATACGGTACGTTTGTTTAAGGGTCGCAGAGCTGCGAAGCGAGATTAATTGGTCCTTGTCCAAGTCAATGTTGGTTTGACACGGTGCGGCCCGGCCGGGATCAACAACGCAGCCGGTCCGCCATCATCATTACAGGCATTGGGTCCTACATCCAGCTTCCATAAGAAAATGCAGTTCCAGGATCAAATTAAATTTGCGTGAGATCACATCCTCTAAGCCTGAAAGGGTCGGTCATTTATTCAAAGAGCTTGTGCAAGACGACCGCCCGTTCCTTGGCTACAAGTGCACACTTTTCCGATGATCCCGTACCTTGGAAAGTCACTATTTCTCCTTCGCTACCATTGTTGTCGCCCATTGTCCCCCGTTCGATGCTGACCACGCCCCCTTCAACATCCACAACGACACTGATCACAGACTTGAGCAAGGGCTCTTCAAAGGATGTGGGATCTGCGAGGAGCGTGGGCGCGCTGAGAGAAAGCCTATGTCAGTAGCAAACATTGCAGGCAAAGAGGAGCGAGCAACCTTCCACCAACGCAGCCAAAGCTGAGACCGACTACCCTGCGGTTCTTTTGCAGTGGTAAAGGGACGCGGATTGTGCGACTGCATGTGGTCGTGGACGTGTCTGGGTCGAATGTCACCTGGGGTAGTGTTGCTGGCGCCTAGTCAGGTGCGGTTTGCAATGAGCAGGTATACGCACTGTTCCCCAACGCTGCTATGATCGCTACGAGTGCTGCATCGAATGCGTTACCATCATAGCTGAGGCATGTCGCATCGATATACAGACACCATACTGCTCGGTTGGGCGATATGCAGAGTGTGCTGAGTGGTAATATATCTGACCTAGACACAGTTCGTCACACAAGGTGGTCGACTGCCCAAGAAAAGACAGAGGCAAACCTGACCAGTACGTCGTTCAATCTCTCAGAGAGTACCTGTGCCTCCTCTGATGGTGGACCAGGCTTGAACCTTGGCGAGCAAATCGCCGGGAGGTCAATGTTGGGGACTATTTTGCAGTTGAATGGATGTCAGACGAAATTATTGGATTGACAGGGCCAGGTACGACGCACGCCATCTAGAGACCCACCTATAAACCCGAGACCAGGCGCATCCAACTCTGGCTCTGCGATTTCGGCCTTGACGCCACACACGATGATAGTCTTGCCCATCCGTACGAGGGCCGAGCCATCGGCTGTGGATATGGATCCTGTGACGAATGGATGGTCGGTCCATCAAACACTTCACGGTGAGGACGCCGCGAGAACGGGGAGATGGAATGGCACGAAGAGGGATGACACACCCATGTTGACGAACACGTCTCGCCACTCGCCTGGTTTACGTCCGTCAGGTCTGACGCCCTCTGCAAGAAATCTCTCGAGATAGGCGTGCGGATGAAGTCGTTGGAAAATTTGTGCGCGCAATGCATCCGATTGATGAGCGGGGACTGACATGATCAACAACGGAATGTCAGATGCTACGCACTTAGCCTGAGTTTGAAAACCTTGAGACTAAATAACTCAAGTGCCTCATTACGTCCGAAGTTGTTGCGCATCTCTCGTCTTGTCCGAATAGCAGCTATCCCTAGTACCACTGCAGTTACTACTGGATAATTTCAAGCACAACGTTCGCACCCTCAGCGGTGACCTCAAGCCCAGGGAGCAAACATGAGCATTCGTGACCGCATAGGGGCCATCTTCGCCTTCAACACAGTGCCCACAACGGTCCTATTGGTGCTCGCTTACGCTGCAATATTTAGCACCGTGCTCGTCACAGACAATCTCCCTCCGGTCCCCAGGGACACGCGAGGACTCGACCTGGACCAAGCTTGGTGGGATCTTCATCGGGTAAGCCACTCCTTACCATCCCATATTGTCGAGTGCTGATCTTCCCAAGGTGTCTGCCAGGCCCCACCCCTTTAACTCTCATGCCAACGACCTCGTCCGTAACTTTATCCTCGACCGCCTCGGAGATATAGCTTCGCATCATTCTCACGTTACGATTGACTATGATGTCATGTCGAATGCATCATGGGCCACGCATCCTTTCTCCACGGCGCCGCGCGCTGTCTACCAAGAAGGAAACAACATCCTTGTCAAAGTGGAGGGCACCGACCCCGCTTATCGCGAATCTGGGGGCTATTTACTGTCGGCCCACTATGATTCGGTCTCCACCGCACCTGGGACGACCGACGACTCCATGGGGATCGTCACATTAATGCAGATGGTGAAACACTTTGCGAAGCACAGACCAAAGAAGACTGTCATATTCAATATCAACAACAACGAAGAATCCGGCCTGAACGGAGCGCATGTGTACGGCTTTGACTATAATATAAGACATGGCATTCATGTCCTTCACAAGTTTCTTACAGCACCCATGGGCCAACATCAGTGATGTTTTCCTAAATCTCGAGGGGGCTGCTGCAGGAGGGTAGGTTTTATTGCTGTTTTATCGCTGTCGACCCACCATTGATAGCCTCATCCAGTCGTCCAGTGATGTTCCGGGCCACAAACATTGGGCCACTCTTCTCCTGGACGAGCAGTCACGTCCCACATCCGCATGCCAACGTGCTCTTTGCAGACGCGTTTTCACGTGGTGTTGTACGTTCATCGACTGATTATTCGGTCTATGAACAGGCAGGTTTGGACGGTCTCGACTTTGCCTTTTATAAGGGCAGGAGCCGTTATCACACGTGGTATGACTCAATATCTGGCATGGAAGGCGGTAAAAAAGCCCTTTGGGCGATGATGGAGGCCACTTATGGCGCCAGCCTGGCTCTCGCGAATGATGAGACAGTCCATATTAAACCCTCTCCTCGGCAAGAGAGGCCTGTTTACTTCGAGCGTGAGTGTTCCGTGATCTCGTTTATTCACCGAGGTCTAATATTGGTGGTCAGTATTTGGTGCTGCCTTGGTGGTCTTTTCGCTAGAAACACTGTTCATCACGAACGTCGTTTTACTCTCCACTGGTCCCATCCTTCTCCTGCTCCTCGCGTATTCGAAACACAGTGTCCGCCTGAGTAGGAGGATTCGGTCTCGGTATTTTGCTCACCCCGATGGAGATGGCGTTGAAGAGAATGTGGCGTACAGCGAACGAGCCTTGGCAGCATTAAAGAGGTTTGGAACTGGGTTTTGGAGCTCAACCAAGTTCTGGGTGGCTTTAGCGATCAGCATTGGTCTCCAGGCAGCTCTGATCGCAGGATTTGTTAATTTGAATCCTTTCGTCAGTTTCCCTTTCTCCTCAAGAACCGATCTCTAACGCAAATGATCTCAGGTCATTCATTCTCATCCTTTCCTAGTGTTCACTTCCGCTTTGTCGCTGGCCTACCTGTCGACTGTCCTGGTGGTATCCTTCCCTTGTAACATTCGCGGTACCGTATTAGCCCCAGAGGAACAAAAGCTCTCGATTCTTCTGCAAAACTACGGATTCACCTGGGTATTGCTCGTCTTCTCTACGATTGTGCTACGCAGCGCCGACATAGGTAGCACCTACTTCATCACCGCCTGGAATGCGTGCGCCCTCCTTGGATGTGTCATCGGCCTAGTTGAAGCGACGACGAGGCTGCGTGGTTCTGAGGCGGAAACTGAAGTTGAGAATGAGGGCGCTGCCTACGTGGGAGGCGGCCGGTACCAGGCTATCAGCACCGAGGAGGATGCAAATGGACAACATTCATCACCCAGGATGGTGGAAGATCCTGAACCTACAGAGACTACACCGCTCGTCCCGCGAGAGCACTCGCATATACCTCCCCTATCCCCAAGCGAGGGACAAGGCGCCATCGGGTGGTGGATTTTGCAATTGCTGCTCGTGGTCCCTCTTCCCGTCATCCTGGTGTTCCATATTTCTATCATGCTCCTAGGCGCAACGAATCAGACTCTCACAGACGGAAATGGTCCTGCCTCGAGTACGTTTACCTTGCGTGCGCCATTCAAAGTCGTCCTTCTCATAATGTCACTTTTCCCGACGTTCCAGCGTACAGCGCCCTGTCTCTCCTGGCTCTCTTGCTTGTTTTACCCATGTCTCCATTTAGCATCAACGCCCATCGATGGCTCACGCTCCTCGTGCTCGCCATCTTCGTCCTTTCGACCGTATATACTTGGGTCGCATTCCCGTTCTCACAAAAAGCACCGCTCAAAGTATATTTCGCCCAAACTGTGAACCTTACTACTTCGGGGACAGGGGTTGAACATGCAACGACCGCGCTCACTGGACCCAAGCAATTTTTGTCTCGTTATCTCTTACCGGAACTCCCATCTGCATTTGGCAAGTCTGTATCGTGCTACGATGCTGCGGACAAAGACGGTCTGCAGACATGCTCATGGGAAGTCGAGGCGGAGATGGCACCCTCACCTGGAAGAACGAGCACCCCTTTCAATGGCACCGACATGCCATGGGTATCTTATTCCTTTGATCGCACGGGACCGAACAGTGCTTGGATCAACGTCCAGGGTCTCAACACGCGGTTTTGCACCCTCGACTTCACCAACCGACGAATTTCCAAGTTCAGCGTCGCCGGGGATGGGAACAAGGGCCTTCAAAGGGGGTACGAGATTCCCGAGCAGGGACTAGGTCAGATTCAACTCTGGAGCCGCCATTTCGGGAAACGGTTCGAGGTGGCGGTGGAGTGGAAGGATGAAGAGACTGTGGAGGTGGACGACGTACTGCGGGGACGCGTGAGCTGCGGTTGGGACGAGTATGAGCGTGCGACGGTTGGGGGAGGATGGTCTGGGGGTCAGATCCCTTCTTTGGAGGAAGTCATTCGATTTTTGCCAGAGTGGGCTGTGGTGTCCAAGTCTACCTCTGCTCTTTTCAGTGCGGGAAGGTCGTTTTCGGTCTGATGACGGTTGCAACGTTGAACATTGAGTGTCTGTATTATATTCGTTTTGGATTCTGTACCATATCTCACCATTATCTCGCGTCAAAGTCGTTCCCACATGTCACGGTTTCATGCTGGCTAGCAACTACCTTGGTCCCACATGGACGTATTGTTGTGGGGTACAAGAGCTCCTTGTCGTTATGTAAATACTTATATATCGGAAGCGAACGGGATGAAGTTGAGATTTCGCCGCGATGGTGTTTTTTATTCTGTGTTTCCTGGCGCTGTGCACTGTGATTCGAGCCTCTCTCCATGTTCGGGACATCACAGACCAGTGCTACAATATCTCCTTGCCCAGTGTCCCTGTGTCATCTGCAAATCGGACGGTGCCGTGGAGCCAACCGACGATCCAATATGCAAACGGAACAACATGCTGCTCCTCACTCGGTCAAGTCCGAAGTGCACTTGATGACATTGACGCCCAGCTGTTACAGCTCTTGTCAACGAGGTATAGTGATCGGAAACGTCAGTACTCCCTAAAGATATAATCCGTGTTTAGGGCGGCATATGTCAGGGAAGCCACGCGCTTCAAGGGCACGGAAGCGAGCATCGACGACCCATCACGGAACGCACAAGTCATACAGGGAGCAATAGACGGTGCACCCGCTGTTCATCTCCCCCAAATTGTCGCGCAGATGGTGTTTCAGGGTATCATCAATTCCAGTGTACTGTTTGAAGAGTGCATCGTACGTGGTCGAACCAACTAGTTGTTGGATTGGTGGTCGCTGAAGCATTGCACAGTTCAATACTTACAACCTCACGGGCTGAGCTGATCGGTTCATGATACTGTAACGCGTTCTGCATCCAGGATCACGTACCTTGTAGAGCCCCTGCGGTACATGAATGCGCCAAAGATAAACCCAGTACATACATCCCCCAGCGTCGGGACTCGGGAGGCGGAATCCATCCCATGATTGTCACGAGCAAACGTTATAGACAAAAACCTGAGCTTTGAATACCAGCCAGGAGTTGAGCGCGTTCAAGTTGTGCAGCTCTGGTCTGAGTCTCCGAGTGAAACGAAAATGGTATACGTCGAAGAATGGGGTGTCTTGTGGCCGAGTTAGAGCGGAAGGGAATGGCTCTTAGAGCGTCGTTGGCGACTTGTATTCTGCACTGCTTCCAGCAAGGGTGACGAGTGCTATTAGACACAACAATTCAAACACATTGAACGAACATGCCGCAGAAATAACCCAAAGGAGAGGTTTCGGAGTGCAGCTCCGAAGAGAACCACTTCTCGGTCTTTTACTCCGACCAGAATGACACCCAAAGCTTCATAGTACTAGTACGTACCAGGTTGTACCGAAGAACAATTCGCTCAGTAATTCCAGTGTTCCCAGTCAACTTTCCATGTTGCAGTCGCGTCTTTGGTCAAGACATGGTCGTTGGAAGTCCTTGATACCACACGAACACGGCCTGGGACAGTACGCTATAGGTTCACTTTCCTGCTCAATCCCAGATTCATGTCCGTTTTAGCCCATGGTGTGCCACCCTCCTTAAGGGGCCCTACACTGGCAGTTCTGCCAAGAACATACTCGTCCACATCCCCAAGTCCAACATATACCGATTCGGGGACTCAAACATCGCCGCACCCGTATTCCGTGATGTCGACTGGACCGTGGAGGAGGGCCAAAGCTGGGCAGTCGTAGGGCATGGATCCAATCAAAAGACAGCTCTACTGCAGGTACCGTGCAAAAGTACGTCATTGGGAACGACATTGACAATCGGCGCGCGCAGACGTTGCGCGGACACATGCGAATCGCTCCCCCGCCTCCGCCTCCCGGTGGACTCTTCCCTTTCTTGTCTGATTCACCGAAGGATTCGCATACCGCAATTTCTCTCGTATCCTTTGCTCATAGGCCCAGTTCGGCGGGGAGTGCGTTCTACGACTACACCGCGCGGTACGGTGCTGTCAGAGAGGAAGATCGCATCACGCTTCGAGAGAGCATGTTTGGGGAGTATGACTTCCTGAACCTTCGACCCAAAGGACAGGTATCGAAGACGCCAGAAGAAATCGCTACCGACAAGGTGAAAAAATCCATCTTTGATGAGCTGTCCACGAGATTGGGTCTGTCATCACTCCTTGATCTGCCTTTGGTGGCGCTGTCCAATGGGCAGACCCGCAGGGCACGCATAGTAAAAGCCATACTTGCTCAGCCAGAGCTTCTGCTACTCGACGAACCTCTAAGTCTGTCTGCCAAGCTCGAGTGGCGCCTACGAAACTAATGTAGACTCTGCAGCGAGCCTGGACGTGGATAGTCGACCGACCTTGTTGTCTGTCCTCCGATCTCTTCATGAAGCACGTCATCCAAGAATTATCATCGGTCTCAGGATGCAGGACCCTATCCCGGATTGGATCACCCATCTCGCGTTGGTTTCCGGTGAAAAGGTTCTTACTGGAACAAAGGAAGAAATCCTTGAAAAACAGGAACTCCACGAGGCCAAAGAAGACAGAGCTACCTCGACGACCCCGACAAATTTGGCGAAACGAACAGAGGACGAAGGAAAGCCCGTCGTCGTTTTGAGGAATGTCAATGTCTCTTATGGCGAGCGCAAGGTAAGAAAAAGCCATCATCTCACAAGACTTGTCTCACTCTGCGAGGCAGGTACTGAAATCGATCAACTGGACTGTACGTCAAGGCCAGCGTTGGCATCTCCAAGGTGCAAACGGTACGGGCACTCTCCATACATCCCATCATCTCCTCGTTGACATGAAGGACACCATTCCCAGGATCGGGTAAAACCACACTCTTGTCTATGGTGACAGGCGACCACCCGCAGTCATACACTCAACGCGGCGAATCACATCTCGAACTCTTCTCGCGTCCCCGCCCGCGAATATCTACGCCCCACCTCCGCTCACTCATCGGCGTCGTTTCGCCCGAGTTGGCGAACGCATACCCGAGGCGGGCGCAGACGACCGTCTGGGACGTCATCGGTACGGGGTTTGACGGTGCGTTCGTCCCGGGCGGGAAGAGCGGCGTCGGGAGGGGTCTAGACGGCGAACTCCCCGACAACGTCCGACGATGGCGCATCGAGCGCGTTCGGGAGGTCCTCTCTGGACTCGGTCCGCGTGCGTGGGCTGAGACACACAATCCCATTCCACGACCACGATTGGGCGGCAAGGGCGGCGCGTTGACAGACATGGACGAGGCGTTCTCGAGGCGCAGTTTCGTGGATCTTTCGCCCGGAGAGCAGAGCATGGTACTACTGATGCGTGCGCTCGTCGGTCGTCCCCAGCTTGTGCTCTTGGATGAGGTATGGGCTGGGATGGATGACAACATGGTTCGCGCTGCGAGATGCTATCTGCGCGAGGGTGGCGTTGGACATGATCAGGCCGTCGTGGTAGTTAGCCACTGGGAAGAGGAAGTTCCATGGACCACGAAAGACGGCCTATGCAGATTCAGACTGCAGGACGGGATCGGCACACACATATAAAGACATAGGCACATAGCAATTTTTCATACAGACTTGTAGTTACAAGATTTTCTCGCCAACCTATCGAAGGAGTCAACGCATAGCAAAACGATGACAAAGCTTTCACAGAATAACAAGTCGATCAGATGAGAACATAGGTAACGGGATGACGGGATATCGCCTATCGTACAGCATTTCCTGAAAAAAAGAGACCTTTAAAGGCAAAAACAGACCAATTACCAGGGCATTTCCTGATTAGCAACACTGCCCCAGCCGCTGGTAGACGATTTCGCGGCGCTGGTACCCCAGCTCGTGGTCGACGTGCCGCGTTTAGAGCCGCGCTTGGAGGAGACGACCGAGAAATTATCCGCATTACCACCAGCAGCGATCTCATCCTCCACCTGGTCCGCCCAGTTGGAAGAGACTTTGGCCTGTACTGGCTTCTTCTTGCCCTGAGGCTTACCACTGGAACCTTTCCCCTTCGTGACTGGCTGCGCAGTGGCAGCCCAGGGGTCGTAGGCATCTCCCGGGACGCCCCAACTCGCGTTAGATGCGGCATCCGCAGCATCAGCAGGCACGACCGCGGTAGCGTTCAGTTCAACTTCAGAGTCAGAATTGCCCCATCCATCTTCGGAGTCAGCCTTCGTCATTTCCCGCTTCTCAATGGTATCGGCGGAAACAATGGCGCGCGGCGCCCCGCGCCAGTTCGTCTTGACCGGCGCACCAGGACCGCGGAATTGATTGTTTTGCGTCTTGTTCTTGTCAGAGGACTCGTTCTCGTCATTCTTCTTACCGGCACCGCGACCCTTGGCGCGACCACCCTTCTTGCCCCTGTTCGCACCAGCAGTCTTGCGTTGCTCTTCTTGTTCAGCCCGTTTGGCGAGGCGGACCTGTTTAGCGTACTCGGCGCATATACCCTTCTTGCAAATCGTTCCGTGTGCGTTGCACAACATCGGTTTCACGGTCTCTTGGTTCTGCTTCCATTGGTCCTCTGCATCCAACGCTTCGTTGTCCCAACCTGACCCATCCATCGTCTCCCACGTCGCGGCGGCCGTTGGATCGTCCCAAGTACCTGGCGCGATCGCATCTAGTCCCATGATATCGTCATGGTCCTCCATGGACCTGATCCCCATTCCATGGAATTCTTCCTCCATAGATTCAGAGAAACGGATGTGGAGAGAGTACGGGTTGTCGCTCTCGGTGGCAGGTCCCGAATCGGAATCGGGGCTGGACGTAGAGGCGCCAGTCGAGCCCCAACTGGCAGCGCTGAAGTTGACGGCGCGGTCAGGGTCACTTTGAACCACAGATGTGGCAATCCTGCTTGGAACAGCAAGACCAGGTGGATGGGTTGGGTAAGAGGTTGCACCGCTTTCCCAAGCACTTTTTCGAGCTGGCAGCCCGGGCGGCACCACGGGAGCCTGATGAGCGATGGCAGGCGAGACGGCGGACAACACCGGAGTGTCCTGCCTGGAAACTGGGGCCGAGTCATCCCAATTTGTCACCACTGGAGTAGACGCGGGCTTTTTGCCTGTGTTCTGCCCTGGGAAACCATACCCTCATTCCATGCTGACCCTGCGATAATTATTTCAACTTACAAACATTGCTCGCTTTCACCGCGATCGATCCACCCCCGACAGCTGGCACTTTCACGCCAGTGTGAAAC
>JBBPKW010000480.1:0-15578 GCA_038089475.1 Boletus aff. vermiculosoides | reverse complement strand
TCCACCCACATTACTGAATCTCAACTCACAAACCCCATCTCTGTGCACCTGGACCTTGCCTCCCCCCTATACTCTCTTTACCAGGCCTTTCTACAGAACAAGAGACTCCGTCTCTTCCACATGCACCCCACCTCCACCGCCAAGATCACCCTCCATGCCACCATCCTTTCTGATGTTCACCATCAAGTCCAAGGTTTCCTCATCATTGCCATGCATCAGTTGGGCATGGATGAATTTCTCATTGACCTAGATTGGTACTGCAAGGAACAAGCCAACACTCACTGTGCCATCTAAGAAGTGGCTACCTTGATCCACACCCTGTCAGCCTCCTCCTTGCTATTAAATTCTGAGGAAGAACAAATCATTGAATGAATCAAAGCATACTGCACCAGGGCAGATGGTGCCCTCCCCCTGCCTACTACTCACCCCTGTTATGCTGAAATGTGTTGACAATGCCACCATCTCAGTCATTACCAGATTGGCTATCAATCCTATCAATACCCTATCTGTCTTGTCTGGGCACCTGGTCATACACTTCCTCATTTCCCCCTCTGCCGCATTCCCACCTTGCTGACCACATCTTCCTCCTCTCATACCTCCCACTGATCCTCTTCGTCCTCCATCTGCTCTGTGCACTTCATCCCCCAACCAAGGATGTGCACTACCCAACCTCATCGCCTCCCATGCCTCCATTCCCCCATTGACCATGGGGATGACATCTATGACAACATTGCCTGGAAAACCATCACGGGTTCTCCTGGCCCCTCCTCCGCTGACCTATTCTGAAAGGGTTCTTGTTGATGACTCAAATTCTACAAAGGGGGTAATGTTATAATCGTATGCAGACCGCATCCTTTTTCTTGCTTCTTTCTGTTGCCACTACATTTCCTTTCCCCATTTATGACAAGTCTGTGGTATGAACCCATGAGCCACCATATGTTTTCTCCCTCTTTTCCTAGCTGATTTAATCTTCACTTTCCACCATCTTCTACAATATTCTTCCATTTGTCAGCATTATATTACTAAATGCTCCACTTTGTTCTACAAGGTTCTATTTTCCTTTGTTTGTCTTGTTCTTTCAAAGTACTATAAAAACCCCTCATAGCTCTACCTTGTACCCCTCAAGTTAGACCTACTTGGATATAACTTCCTTTGTCCTTGATCTCTGCTCAATAAGCCATCATTGAGCTTCTGAGCCAATGCTCCTTCAAATCCTCATCACCCCTTAGCTGCATGGCATCCTCGTCCACCTAGTTGGTGTTACAATTTCCGATAGTTTCTCCTGCTTACTTCCTTTTTCCTTTCTTTACATTCCACTTCCCTTCTTACAAAACCTTCTCATTCAGCGTGACTGACCACCACCTTGTTCCTCTTTTGGTCTCTGACTCAATCCTAGACTACCCACCTTCATCAGATCACAGACCTCGTTTCCTCCTCTCCTCTGATTGGACTCTCTCCAATTAGATCATAGTTCCCAACTTTTACCTTGACCATTGTTCTCCCCTTTTGACTGTCCTCTTTGTTCACCTCTTAGAGTCTCTCTCTCTCTCTAGTATAAAAGGCCCTGCTCATGTAGTAGGAAAGGTCAAGCTAGTTCTACACAATACAAGCATATCTTCTGGTGTTATAAAGTCCTTGTTCTACTTCTGAGTGAATGCTGGTATCTTCCTGGAGATTAACTTCTCTATAGGAAGGACCCCTTTTAGCAAACGATTTCGCAGAAGATCGTTTAGCATAACAAAAGAACTAGCTTTCCAAAGGAAAACACACCTTACCAAATGCCTGCCCAATATATCCAGATACAACCCTGCAGAAGACCTGGACCTCTCTCCTGAGGACAGGGCAATCTATCGAGCCCAGCAAAGGGCAAGTGAACTCAACTTCACTAACTCCCAGGCCAGGGATGAAGCAAACGTTTGACGTTGGCAGCAGCAATGGTCAGAAAGAACATCCAGAGAAACATCGCACACCCCTGCCCAGCCACCCCCCAGTTTCAACCCCACTAGACCTCAAAACAATCCCCTACCCCTCGACCCTAACATCCACTTACCCAGATCCAAGGAAAGAGATTGGGATCCAGACACCAACGACTCCGACTCCGACTCTGACGACGATATGGGAAAAGAAAGTCTACCAAAGGGCTTCTCTGAAAAGGTGGAAGACGCCAATTGGTGGCTAAAGGTGGTGAAAGTATGGAGAAACGTAAAAAAGGCAAAAATGACTGATGAAGAGATAATCACCACCACTTTAAGCAGGATGAGTGAAGGACAGGGAAAAACCTTTGCAAAAGGACACTATGACAAACTAGAGACCAACACAGAATATAAGAAATGGGAGACATTTGAAGAAAACTTCAAAAACACCTTCTCCTCGAAAGATAAAGCAACCGATGCTCGGAGAAGGATAAGGAATCTGCAAATGAAAGGAATCATCACCGAAGCCTTAAAAGATTACACAACCCAGTTTAACCTCCTTCTCTCCCTTACCAAGATGACAGATGAAGCCATGATCTGTGACCTCTTCTGCACTGGCCTTTCTTTCAACCTGATTAGCGACATCCTCAGAGGAACTGAGCCAACCACTCTAAAAGGATGGATCACAGCTGCCAGCACTCACACCTAAGCATATAAAAGGCTCAATGACTTCTGTTTGGAAAGGTTCCAATCATCTTGAGGTGATGGATGACCCAGAAGGGACCCCAACGCAATGGATGTTGACATAATCAGACTTTCTGAAGTGGAAAGGATAAGGCACAACCAAGAAAACTGATGCTACTGCTGCCACAAGATTGGATGTCACACCAGAAACCACTTTCCCCAAAAAGGAAAAACAGCTGCTGCCAGAAGGAACCCCCCCAAGTCATCTCCCCCTGAACGGATCAGAGAAATTGACTCCCGTGCTAAAGAATTGGAAGGATACATAAAGAAGCTTGAAGAACAAAAGATTGACAGAGAAAAAGTCCTCTGGACCCTGAAAGAATGCTTCAGCCAAACAGGAAACAAGGAAAAGGAAACTATTAACTGCATCAAAGAAGAGGATTTTTAAATAGGAGACTCAGGGCAATGACGTGCTCTCCTATGCTTCCGCATGTAACTCTAGCCAACAATGAGAAATCACTATTCATCCCTATAGAGTTCTCAAACCCAGGAAGCTTAAAAGTTGCAAAAACCACTGCATTAATTGATTGCAGAGCCACAGCATGTTTTATTGACTACAGGTTTGCCAAGAGGAATAGAATCCCAGTTATCCCCCTGAAACGACCCTGGAATGCATATAATGCAGACGGAACGACTAATAAAATGGGGTGTTACGCTTGACTGCCGATTACATGCTACTCTTTTCCTTTCTCTTTTGTCGTCTCCATTTCTATCTTCACCAGCTACCAAGTTCCAATCCAACTGACGTCTTCCTTTTCTCTATCCTTTTCTATGCTGACTTAATCTACTCTTTCCATCGCATTCTACACCATTCTTCCATCAGTCAGCCTATGATTACCAATCCTTCGTTCATATTCTATGAACTTCTATTTTCCTTTGTTTGTTTCCTCTTCTCGAGACATACATAAACCTTCGCAACCTCTCTTGTAACTCTCCAAGTTAGACCTACTCGGGCTAATCTCACATCTTGCCATGACCTCGGGTCTCTAAGTCCCCATTTTACTTTGAGTAGACACTTACTCCTCTCCGACGATGCTAAAGACCTTTGCTCTTTGGCCTTCGTACTCGATGTCTGCAGCTTAAGACCACAGACCCTCGCGTAAACCCCAAACCTCTGTGAAGGAACTTTCTTGTCTTACACTAAGGCTGAGTCTACGCTTGCCCCTACCCAGGTCAACCATAACAAAAGGTCTAATTTGGCATTATCGAGACTACCATCGCTGTAGCTCTCCACCATTTCCTCTCGAAACTGCCCCGAACACTGGTGGCGTTCTACCCCAGCCGACGAAGAAGAGCCCTCATTCTCCAACCCCAGCCCTGAACGATGGGAACTCTCACCCGACTCCAACCCCAACCTAGACCTCCCACTCTTCCAAGAACCCGACAAAACCCTTGAACTCTCCCACAACCTCTCCGCGACCCTTCACCTCCCTCACCCACCCACACCTCCCTCCCCTACCCCAACCTCATCTCGCCCACCAGTCTTCCCCCCACCCCCACCACCACCTAGGATATACCCCCCTCCACCGCCACCACCGTTTTTACCTCCATTCATACCACCCCCAATGTCAAACAAACCCATTGAACTCCATATTGCCACCCCAGAAAAATACAATGGATCCTACAACACTGCCCTCCAATGGCTCCACTCCGTCCAATTCTATCTCCATGTAAACAGAGACACTTACAAAGATGATGACAAACAGACCGCCTTCGCTCTCTTGTACATGACCTCGGGCTCGGCCCTCACCTGGGCCACAACCTTTCGAAACAAATGCATCACCAGCAACGTCCTCACCCTCAGGACCTTCGCTGACTTCGTAACTGAATTCAAGAGGTCCTTTGAACACCGAGACATCACCGGGAACACCATTGCCTGGCTATCCACCAGAAGGATGACCAAAGCCAGGAACAGAACCTGGTCCCCCTCCCTCAACAAATATATCTCTCAGTTCCAGAACTACGCCACACACGCAGGGATCACCGACCCCAATGTCCTCATCGGATACTTTTCTGCCGGAATCAACCCCGCCCTGATGAGACGTATCATGGGAATGGACACCATCCCCTCCACCATTACCGAGTGATATGCAAAGGCCATTCACTTCCAGACCCAATGGGAGCAGTCTGAAGAAATTGCCAAATGAAACTCCAACCCGGCTTACCACCAATTCTCCACACCAACCCCCCCAAAACCCAAAGACCCAAATGCAATGGATGTGGACATTATCAAGGTCTCCAAGCTGACCCTGGAGGAAAAGAAGTGGTGCATCGCTAACAAGCTTTGCTTCCAATGCCAGAAACCCGGGCATATAAGCAACACATGCCCCCACTTCACCAAGAAACCTTTCGAGAAAAAGGTCCAACAAGTCACCGAATCCGCAGAGACCATCCCCAGACTCAAGGAAGTCAAGGAAGACCCTAGTGTGACAAGGGTGTCCTTTGAGAAAATGAATTTTTAGATAGGGAGACTCGATCAATGCGAATTACTCCCTCTTCTATGTGTGCTGTAACTGTACAATCTATGATGAAATCCATGCAAATCCCTGTTCAAATTGTAGTACCTTCACACACCCTGAAAACCATCGACTCCACCACCCTGGTGGACAGTGGTGTGGATATCTCCTGCATCGACTGGGACTTTGTCAAGAAACACCACCTCCCCCTCACCCACCTTCAGAAGCCCCTATGAGCTCGAAACGCCAACTCCTCTCAGAATAAGAATGGAGACATCCAATTCTCCTGCTCCCTCTTCATCTCCCTCAACAGGATCATCCATCACGTCCAATTCTATGTCATGGCCTGCGGACAACAAAATATGATCCTCGGACTCCCTTGGTTGAAGACTGCCAACCCAGTCATCGACTGGACCATGCAGACCCTTCTGATTGAAGAGTCCACTGACCAATCCAAAGACCTCCTCCTTTCCCACAAGGCGGACACCAAACGACACACCTTGACCTACTACAGACCTACACCACCCCCTCCTTGCCATGTCAACATCAACTTCATCGCCAACGACCACCTTGAGACCTTCCTCAAGAGGGAGATGGAAACCCAATTCATCAACTGAGCTCTGGAGAATTGAGCCCTATTCCGTTACATCCAAGACGGCCACTGGATCACCCCCCGAACCTCCCCCATCATCGCTAAACTCACCACCACTACTGAACTCGCCATAGAAGCCGAGAAAACTAAGCCCAAACCCATCCTGCCCCCCAAGTATCAACCATTTTCCTCTGTCTTCTCCAAAGAAGCCACAGACCACGTACCCCCCCTTCCAACCTTACGATCATGAGATCAACCTCGACAACTCATTCACTCCAAAAATCAGGAAAGTTTACCCCCTATCTACAGATGAACAAAGGGCCACAGAAACCTTCCTTGCGGAGAACCTCGCCTCCAGAAAGATCCACCCCTCCAAATCCCCCCAAGTGGCCCCCTTCTTCTTCGTGAAGAAGAAGAATGGTGACCTTCGCCCCTGCCAGGATTACCGCTACCTCAATGAGCACACCATCCACGACACCTACCCACTACCCCTCGTCTCCGACCTGATGGACAAACTACGTGGAGCTAACGTCTTTACCAAATTCGACGTAAGGTAGGGGTACAACAATGTCCGCATCAAGGAAGGGCATCAGTGGAAAGCTGCCTTTGTCACCCACAAAGGGCTCTTTGAGCCCACTGTAATATTCTTCGGCCTCACCAACTCCCTGGCAACCTTCCAATGCTTCATGAATGACTCCTTTCGCAATATGATCTCCAAAGAATGGCTTGTCATCTACATGGACGACCTCCTAATCTTTTCCCCAGACCTGAAAACCCACGAAGAACGCATCAAACGTGTCCTCCAACGCATGATGGAGCTTGACCTCCACCTCAAACTTGAAAAGTGCACCTTCACCGCAAAAGAGGTCGATTACCTTGGGATGATCATCAAACCCGGTCAACTCGCCATGGACCCGGTGAAACTCAACGGAATCGCAAAGTGGCTGACCCCCACTAAAGTAAAAGACATCCGATCCTTCCTTGGCTTCACCAACTTTTACTGCCATTTTATCCCGGACTACTCCAATGTCGCATGCCTACTCCTCAACCTCACCAAGAAAAACCAACCTTGGGAGTGGTCCCTGCCATGTCAACTAGCCTTCAAAAACCTTAAAACCCTATTCCTCTCCAAACCCGTCCTTCACCTTCCCGACCTCTCCGCTCCCTTCGCCATCACCACTGATGCCTCCAAGTTCGCTTCTGGCACCATCCTTCTCCAGACAGACTCCAACGGGGATTGGCACCCTTGCTCCTACCTCTCCCAATCCTTTGCCCCCATGGAATGTAATTACAACATCTACAACTGGGAACTACTTGCAGTCATCCACACCTTGAAAACCTGGCAACACTGCCTCCACAGCTCCCCCTTCCCAGTCCAGGTGTTCACAGACCACAAAAACCTCACCTACTTCCGCAAACCACAAGCCCTCAACAGGCGACAAGCCCACTGGCTGGTCGACCTCTCTGACTTTGACCTAAAAATGGTTCACATCCCTTGCCGGACCCGACGCCCTCTCCCACTGCCCCGACCTTCTCCCTCATAACAAAGCCGATAACACGGACGTCATCCTCCTCCCCCCATCCCTCTTCATTAACCTCATTGACTCAGCCCTCCACCAATGTATCCACCTCTCCTCCCAATCCGACTCCCTCGTCACCCAAGCACTCCAATCCATGGATGAACACATCCCCTCCACGTACTCCTCCCGACTGTCTGATTGGCAGCTCACTGACGGCATCCTCACCTACCAAGGATGCATGTACATCCCTGCTGACAAATCCTTACGCCACTCTATCCTCACCTGCTGCCACGATCACGCAACTGCCAGACACCCCAGCTACCAGAAAACCCGCCAACTTGTCGCCTCCGAATTCTAGTGGCCTGGCCTGGCCTCCTATGTCCAAAAATATGTTGAAGGTTGTGCCACCTGCCAACAAAACAAGGCCAACACATACCCCCCCACACCCCCCCTCTCCCCGATCAAATCGTCCTGTACCCGACCCTTCCAACAAATTTCTTGCAACCTCATCACTGGACTCCCCCTCTCTAATGGTTTTAATGCCCTACTGGTCGTGGTCGACCATGGGCTTACAAAGGGGGTAATCCTCTGCCCTACGAAAGACACCATCACCGCCGAAGGAATCACCTCCCTATTCTTTCACAAAGTCTACCTCCGCTTTGGACTCTTTGACAAGGTGATCTCTGACTGGGGACCCCAATTTGCCTCTGAATTTACAAAAGAACTCGGAAAATTCCTGAATTATGACCTCTCTCTCTCCACCACCTACCACCCCCAATCTGATGGGGAAACAGAACAGGTCAACCAGGAGATCGAGACTTACCTCCAGATCTTCTGTGGCAATCTCCCCTCTACCTAGGCCGACTCCACCCCTCATGCCGAATTCACCCATAATCACAGGCCCCACTCCGTAACCAACCAATCCCCATTCTACCTCATGATGGGCTACGAACCCCATGCCCTACCAACTGTCATCCCCGACACCCCCTTCCCACAGTCGAAGAACATGTCAAATGACTGTCTGCATCCTATGATGAAGCCCTCGCCTGCCACAAACTCGCATGCCAAACCATGGCGGCACGGACTTGACGACGATTCTCACCATTCAAAAAGGGGGACAAGGTATGGCTTGAAGCCTGGAACCTCAAAAGATCCATCGTGAACCCCAAATTCACCCCAAAGAGGGAAGGCCCCTTTACCATCACCGAAGTGCTCTCCCCAATCACCTATCACCTCCGTCTCCCCAAAACCTGGAAGATCCACCTGGTATTTCATGCCTCCCTCCTATCACCCTATCGCGAAAACCCCGTCCACGGACCCAATTTCCCTAGACCACCCCCTGACCTGGTCCAAGGGGAAGAAGAATACGAAATCAAATGCATATTGTGCCACCGCAGAGCCCCATCCTCCTGCCAATTCCTGATCTGATGGAAAGGCTTCCCTCCAGAAGAAGACTCTTGGATCCTAGAGCGGAACCTCAAACACACGAAGTCTGCCCTCCTCGACTATAAGAAACATCACCCCAAACCTTTTTCCCTTACCGCCCCCTGCATGTAAACCAATGCTGAACATGCCCTGCTCCGACTGCCTCTCTGTCTCCTCTGTTTCCTCTGTCTCCCAGTCCCTCACTGCCACGGAAGACTCCTCCATCTCCTCCATCTCCTCTATTCCTTTTTCCTCCGCCCTAGCAGACGACACCTCTCATGCCGCTACCCCCATGTCCGAGGACCCTGACACCGTCTGGCCCCCCCTTGTCAAACAACCCACTGCCCCTGACTCCCCCCTCCCCCGTGCCGTCCTCGCAGTCAACGTACCCATGGCCACCCACCGAATGAGAGAAGACCTCCCCAATGCCGATGTCATTGAGAGAATCACCTCTCATATCACCAAATCCTGCCTTGCCCAACCCATCTCTGCACACCTTGACCTCGCCTCCCTGTTGTACTCTCTCTACCAGGCATTCCTCCAGAACAAAAGACTTCGCCTGTTCCACGTCCGTCCCACCACCTCCACCGACCACACACTACACACCACCATCCTCGCCGACGTCCACAGACAGGTACAGGGAGCCCTCGTTGTCACCATGCACCAGCTAGGCATGGATGAATTTCTGACCGACCTTGACCAGTATTGTGAGGAACAAGCCCTTGTCAGGAGGGAAATCTGAGAAGCTGCCCAATACGTCCACACCCCCTCCACGTCCTCATCCCCCCTCAATTCAGAGGAAGAACGTATCTTAGAACGAACCAAAGCTTACTGGACTAGGGCTGATGGTGCCCTCGCACTCCCCTCCACCCACCCCAGGTATGCCGAGACCTGCTGGCAGTGTCACTGACTTGGACACTATCGCATCAGATGTCGGAGCTATCAATGCCTGACCTGCCTCATCTGGGCACCGGGTCACACCCTCGTCCAATGCCCCCTGTGACGAACCCTGGCGTCCCCCACCACCTCTTCCTTGTCACATTCCTCCCACAGGTCCTCGATCTCCTCACAACGAAGCGTCCACTTCGTCCCCCAGCCAAGGATGCATACCACCCAACCACACTGTGACCCTCGCTCGCGCTCCCCCATTGACCACGGGGATGACGCATACGACAACGTCGCCTGGGGAAACATCACCGGCTCCCCTGGCCCTTCCTCCGTGGATTTATTTTGAGGGAGTTCTCAATGGTGTTTCAAAATCTACAACAGGGGTAATGTTATGCTTGACCGCCGATTACATGCTACTCTTTTCCTTTCTCTTTCGTTGTCTCCATTTCTACCTTCACCAGCTACCGAGTTCCAACCCGACCGACGTCTTCCTTTTCTCTATCCTTTTCTATGCTGACTTAATCTACTCTTTCCATCGCATTCTACACCATTCTTCCATCAGTCAGCCTATGATTACCAATCCTTCATTCACGTTCTATGAACTTCTATTTTCCTTTGTTTGTTTCCTCCTCTCGAGACATACATAAACCTTCGCAACCTCTCTTGTAACTCTCCAAGTTAGACCTACTCGGGCTAATCTCACATCTTGCCATGACCTCAGGTCTCTAAGTCCCCGTCTTACTTTGAGTAGATGCTTACTCCTCTCCGATGACACTAAAGACCTTTGCTCTTTGGCCTTCGTACTCGATGTCTGCAGCTTAAGACCACAGACCCTCACATAAACCCCGAACCTCCGTGAAGGAACTTTCTTGTCTTATGCTAAGGCTGAGTCTACACTTGCCCCTACCCAGGTCAACCGTAACATGGGGCAAATAAAGTTCAAAGTCTGACTATCCATAATAATCGACCAGAAACAAGAAGAGAGGGACTTTCTGGTACTAGCCAGCAGAAAACAACAAAATATTATCTTGGGAATGACCTGGTTAACAGAAAAGAACCCTGTCATAGATTGGGTAACAAAGGAGGTAATCTTAGAACAAGCCAACACTCCCAGAAAAAGAAATGGGACTGAAGCTTTGGCACAACGATACCTCCTTAGGTTTCTAGGGACAGACGAAAACATCAAACTTCACAAACTTTACAAACAATGATTCGATGACCTCCCAAAGCATCTCTGCAAGGTCACCATCTCCACTACCATTGCCCAAGAAGTTGCCAAAATCGGACAAGAGATCCCCCCTCAGTATAAGGAATATAAAGACGTATTCATAGAAGAAGACACTGTCGACCTTCCCCCCAGTCAAACCTACAACCATGGAATCGACCTCCTACCCAGTTTCATCCCAAAGAGGGCCAAGAATTACTCCCTTAATCTGGAAGAGATAGAAGTGTGCAAGAAGTTCATCAAAGAAAACTTGGCTAACAGAAAAATACAACCATCCAACTCCCCCCAGGCATCACCTTTCTTTTTTGTCCAAAAAAAGGATGGGAAACTCCGCCCCTGTCAAGACTATCGCTATCTGAACCAACATACCATTAAAAATGCCTACCCTCTCCCCAGAATCCCTGACCTTGTTGACCAACTGAAAAAATTGTCCATATTCACCAAACTCGACATCCAATGGGGGTATAACAACATACTCATCAAATCCAGAGACCATTGGAAGGCTGCCTTCACCACCCCACTCAGTCTTTTTGAGCTGACCATAATGTTCTTCAAAATAAGCAACTCCCCTGCCACCTTCCAAGCCTACATGGATGACACTTTTAAGGACTTCATTGCAGAGGAATGGTTAATCATCTACATGGATGATATATTAATTCACTCTGCTGACCCTCTCACCCATGAAACACAAACTCACAAAGTCCTTCAATACTTCTGAGAACAATGTTTATACCTGCAACCCGAAAAATGCTCATTCAACCAAGATGAGGTCAAATACCTAGGGCTCTGAGTATCGAAAGATAGGGTGCACATGAACACCTCCAAGCTCACCACCATCAAAAAATGGGAACCCCCAAAGGACATGAAAGCGGTCCAGTCCTTCATAGGATTCTGCAACTTCTATCGGAAATTTATTCCTGCCTTTTCCAACATTGTCCAACCCCTACTCCTCCTGACCCACAAGAACACCCCTTGGAAGTGGGGGGATGACGAACAGCATACCTTTAGGACCCTCAAGAATGCCTTCCTGAAACAGCCCATCCTCCACACCCCCAACACCAACTGACCTTTCCATGTAATAACAGACACTTCCCTAACAGCCATAGGGGGGTACTCATGCAAAAGGATGGAAACGGAGATCTTCATCCCTGTGTGTATTTCTCTAAGACCTTCTCTGCCCCTGAGAGAAATTATGATATCTATGACAGAGAACTCCTGGTAGTCATACTTGCTCTACAGGAATGGTGACATTATCTCTGAGGCACCCCACACCAAGTCAATGTACTCACTGACCACAAGAACCTCACCTACTTCCGGGAGCCACGAAAGCTGACATGACAACATGCTTGTTGGCAAATGTTCCTCCAAGATTACAACCTGTCTTTCCACCACCTCCCCAGAGCTGACATGGGCCCTGCCAATGCCCTCTCCTGAAAAGACCTTTCTGCAACTTGTGACAACAACCTGGCCCTCCAACTCCTCCCCAACAATGTCTTCACCCAATCCCTCAATGCAGCGATCGCCTCTAAAATTTCCACATCCACTGCAACAGACCCCCTTGTAGCTGATGTGCTGACAGCCCTGCACAAGGGATCCTCACTCCTTCCCCATGCAAAAAAATCCAACTGGGTATACAATGGAATTCATTTGACCTTCCAGGGCCACACCTACATCCCTGAAGACTGTCGTCACCCCCTGATTTCCTCCATCCACCACTCCCTCCATGGTGGTCATGCTGGAGCAGCACAAACCCTCACACTCCTCTCCTGCAATTATTGGTGGCCTGGAATGTCCACCTTCATTCACTGCTACATTGCTGGATGTGCCAATTGTCAACAAAACAAGGTCAATACCCATCCCACACAACCACCCCTCATGCTGATCCAGTCATCCACCACCCACCCCTTCCAACATTTATCCATGGATCTGATTACTGGACTTCCACCCCAGAGCGGAATGGACTCTGTCCTGGTTGTTGTTGACCAAGGGCTGACAAAGGGGGTGATATTCATTCTGTGCTCCAAAACCATCACTGCTGAAGGAGTAGCCAAGCTTTTCTTTACCCATGTCTTTCCCCATTTCGGTCTCCATGACAAAGTAATTTCTGATCGAGGACCCCAATTCTCCTCCACCTTCGCCTGAGAACTAGCATGACTCCTTCAATATGATTTAGCCCTCTCCACAGCCTATCACCCACAGACCAATGGAGAAACTGAGTGAGTAAATCAAGAACTGGAAACATATCTATGCCTCTTCTGCCAAAACAATCCCTTGGCCTGGACTAAAACCCTCCTCCTGACCAAATTCCACCACAACTCCATGACCCACTCTGCCACCAACAACTCCCCATTTCACCTCATGATGGGATACCATCCCTGTTCATATCCGAAGATTGGACCCTCAACTGTCCAGGCAGTACAGGACCGCCTTGCTCATATAAACTCCCTCTGAGACGAAGCCACTGCCTTCCTTGAAAAGGCCAGAAAAATCATGGTGACCTGATCAAAAGGGAGGTACATCCCCTTTAAACAAGGACAGCTTGTGTGACTGAAGGCAACCAATCTCCCAATCAACCTAAACAAGAAACTAGCTCTGAAAAGACACAGCCTGTTTGAAATTAAGAAAGTCATCTCTGACCTCACATATGAATTAGATCTCCCCAAACAATGGAAGATTCACCCCGTCTTCCATGCAACCCTCTTAACTCCATTTGTCAAAACCGAAGAACACGGACCTAACTTCCCACAACCCCCACTGGACTTAGAACATGGAGAGGAAGAATATGAAATAGACTATATCCTAAACCATAAAGGGAACCACCAATCAAGACAGTACCTCACCGCCTGGAAAGGCTATCCAATCTCCAAAGCAACTTGGGAGCCTAAATGAAACTTCAAAAATGCGATGAACGTCCTGAACAAGTATAAGACTGCTTAACATCTCCATTGAAAAAAATCCCCATGACCCACTCTTACCTGGTCGACATCCCCAAAGCCCTAGACCTCTTGAAGAATAACCTCGACTTCCTCCATCAACACTTCCTAAAAGGAAGAAACATTACCCCCGCCCTCCTGAACGAAGCTGTCCAACACAGATTTCAACACTCCTACTTCTGCAAACTGGACTACTGCCCCTTCCACCATCTTTACTGAATGTTCCTCGAAACCCCTGTCTCTGATGTCCCCCCTGTCCGCGTCCACCATCTCTCCCCTTTCCTCCAAAAGGTCACCTTCACTGTCATACTCCAATCCACTGCTTTCAACAACTTCCTTCACACTCATTACACAGTAAATGGATCCCAGTTTCTCTTCAACCTGGTCGGGTTGTATCGACAAATATACCTCCATTACCAGTTCTTTCTCCAGAATGACTCTAGATACAGAACCAGCCCCTTCAACTCTGCCCTTGCTGAATCCCTCCTCACTATATGAGGCCATGTCCTGGAACTTCTTTTCATGGCAGGATTCAGTCGAGTCGTCAATGACATACCCCCTGAACAGTTCACCTTTGTCGTTCACCCCATGCTTACCGCTGTTACCCCAGAAGAACATTGAACCTACCTATCCGACTCAATCGTCCTCCCTAATCCCCCCATCCACCCCAGTAACCTCTTCTCCGGAACCCGTCCCAATGCCTCTCCTAGAAGACCTGGCGAACCCAGCTCTCCTCCTCCTCCCCCTGGTCCACCTAGACCACCTACCCCCTTCTCACCTGCTGACAATATGGGTCAAGAAGAATTGCCTGACCAAGAAAACCACTTCCCCACTCCCACTAGTAGCCGACAAATCCTGCAAGATATCATCAATTCCATGGCCAGGATGTGAATTCAATCCCCTACCTTGGGCCCAGGCGAATCACAAAATCCCCCTCGAATCTCTGCTGCCATCAGTGTGGGACAGGGAAGGAGGGGAAGGCAGGCAGCACGCATATGTTTCACCTGTGGGAGTATTGACCATCTATGACGCAAATGCCCTTGCCACATTCCCAACTGAAGTCCATCCTCCCCCTTCTCAGATATGGATCCCTGGGACTATGAAGTAAACAAAGGAGATCAGTCCAGCCCCAATAGGGACTAGATGGATGAGGACAATCCATCTTAACAAGAGGGCTAATGTTACAATTTCCAATAGTTTCTCCTGCTTACTTCCTTTTTCCTTTCTTTACATTCCACTTCCCTTCTTACAAAATCTTCTCATTCAGCGTGACTGACCACCACCTTGTTCCTCTTTTGGTCTCTGACTCAATCCTAGACTACCCACCTTCATCAGATCACAGACCTCGTTTCCTTCTCCTCTCTGATTGGACTCTCTCTGATCAGATTGTAGTTCCCAACTTTTACCTTGACCATTGTTCTCCCCTTTTGACTGTCCTCTTTGTTCGCCTCTTAGAGTCTCTCTCTCTCTCTAGTATAAAAGGCCCCGCTCATATAGTAGGAAAGGTCAAGCTAGTTCTACACAATACAAGCATATCTTCTGGTGTTATAAAGTCCTTGTTCTACTTCTGAGTGAATGCTGGTATCTTCCTGGAGATTAACTTCTTTATAGGAAGGACCCCCTTTAGCAAACGACTTTGCAAAAGATTGTTTAGCATAACAGCTGGAAGCCCCACTAGGAAGTATCTTAGAAGAGACTGTCATCTCCCCTTGATCAACCAAGTCTATACCAGTCTCTACCCAAGCCTGTCGTAACACTGAAGGGGGATTGGCAACCAATGATTGGGCCTATGAAAATACATATATGAATAAAAGTGGAATTTAAGCAGCCTGCCAACTGGGCAAGGAGCTTATCAGGTGATTGGGTGAGCAGGCTGGTGTGT
>JBBPKW010000477.1:0-15627 GCA_038089475.1 Boletus aff. vermiculosoides | reverse complement strand
TCAGATTGGACCTCGATGTCAGTGTTCTTCTTGCGATCGCTGAATCAGCTTTATCCCTCTGTCGTTATGCGAAAGTACAACCATCGTCCTCATTTGTCGTGGTTGAGCGATATTCCAGCTATTGCAAAAGATGAGCCAAGAACTAACACCATCACCGTCTACAGCTATGCTTCCTGGGTTGAACCTTCCATTTCAGTGTTCCGATCCAAATCAAACACAGACCCTAGTAAAAAGATCCGCAAGATCGATCAAATCGAATATAAACTTGTCCAGATGGCTGCGTGAGTCATTTTATCATATGACACACATGCACCAAATCAATCACTGACCGCTACGTATACAGGTGATATTGGCTTCGAGTTATCCGATGGTCGGCCCCCGTGGTCGACCCTCAAGGAGACCCGCAAAAGAAAGGGTACATGATTCTCAATTGGCCCCAAGGGGTTATTCGTGATAAGGACAAAGGAGTGGGTGGCCTGGCCGCAGAGGATATGGACAAGCTCCACGATGCACTTTTTCTTGACGAACACCGGCTTCAGTTCATTCGGTGCGACGAAAGTAGGTTCTTGAGCATATACGGCACTACTATTGGAGGATTGCTCATCTCAGTACCAGAATCTGGAGACAACAATGGGCTCGCTTCGCTGACCGATGTGTCGGGCTCGGATAGACCTCGCGAGTACGATCATTGCCACATGACACCCGCAGGCAAGCAACCGAGATTTAGAGTGATCAGAGCAGAATCTTATCTGGAACTTCCCCAAAAGAGACGGCGTGTGTAGGGCGGCATCACGCCATGTGTCATTCATTCGATAAAGAATCCTGATCCCGAAATGAGTTTATGCTTTCGTATACTATGTACTAGTAGACGGACACCTTACCCTAAGGTGTTCCACAATGTACTACTCATGTCCTGTAGAAGATTTGAAGCATGTGGTTCGATGACCAGAAAGCTCTTGATCACATGCAACAACAGAGAGCTCTCGACATCATGGCGTGGATCTGATCATCTGCGACCATAGCAGGATGGCCGATAACAAAAAGGCACGGAAACCGGGAGGTTGTACCCGTACCCCAGCAATTGCCACGGGGTAGTACGCTGACCACACTATGCCGTTTGACGTTCCTTGATTCTCGCCTCCTTGGCCACTCGAAGTGAGAATCAGGAGAAACCAAGTAATTCAAGTTGGGACGTATGCAACAGTGACAACAGTGTAGAGCAGTAAGAGGAATTTGAAACTTCATTATGAAAAACTCACCTACCCGACCCACCATGACAGCGTCTCGCATCGCATCCTTTCTAGTCTGCTATGAGGCAAACCGTCAACAGACAGATGGGCTGGTCACCAGACTACATTCTTTCTCGTTCAGCACCATTGATGTCTTGCGCTCAGACTGACCATGCCAAGTAGGTTAGCATGTCTTTTTCTTGAAACAACTTCCAGATCAACGAGCGCATCGTCCCAATCGGACGATAGGGTCTTCTCAACCTGACAAGTATGAATATGTGTGAGCCCTACAAGTCTCATTCAAGACCCTCCGACACTCACCTGCCATGTCCATCCTCAGATGCTGGTGAATTGGCACACGAAACTAATCATCGAGCCTCAACAGGTCGATGAAGTAATGCAGGTTCTCTTTGCCCAGAAACCTAAGTCACAGGGATCGTAGACATCGATAGATTCCGTATCCCCCAATCCGACCCAATCCTCACATGGCACCCGCCCCGGAAAGGACACTTGGCTCTCTTTCGGCGATATCTTTAAACGAATCGAAGAAGATCGCAAGTGACTTTCCCCCATTGAATGATTCCGAGAGTGACGGTTCAAGCGGAGCTCCAAGTCATCATTCCTCGTTCTTCCTCGACTTTCGGGGGTGCATCATCAAGGAACAATTGATTGTCTTTCCTTCTCTTGCTAAGGATCATATCTCTGTCATGGTGCGGTCGTGCCACGCCAGAAGGAGAGGGCGCGACCTACGAACTAGGATGGGTTCAGTGGGAACCACCGCTGGTCTTCCCGTTTGCTCTCTACCTAATGCTCACTCCTGCTTGCAAAAGCGTGCAAACCACCGCCCCCGAGTCGTTTTCGTACGTTCTCCACCTTGCGTTATTCGTTATGCATCCCGACCTCTTCGGGCCGCTGGTGCCTTGTACCGGGCGCGCCAGCGGCCAAGCAAGCCAATACGTCTCTTTACGTCAATTCCGTCTCTCTTTACCTCTGCTAGACCGTCGGATGCGCCGTACCGGTCGGCGAAAGGAGCTTTCCAATCTGATGAGCACGAAATGGGTTCGGTTTACCACTCTCTGTCAGGACCTCCTACATTCATCCTTCCCCAGATCCTCGAGGACTGGCGCACGAAACGGATCGTAGAGCTTCAACATGTTGACTAAGCGGTGTAGGTGTTCTTATACTCGGCAACCTCAAGCCACTCAGACGTTGATAGCCTCTGTCACCCCGCCTCATAGCCCCTCCTTCGTGTGGCTCTGACTGTGGAAATGACACCCACCTCTCGTGCGGCGAGATCTTTAAACGGACCGAAGGCACTGTAAATGACACAAACGACTCTGGGAACGATGGTGGGTTCAAGCGCAGCCCCAAGCCTTGTCCCATGGGTATTCCTTGTATTATTCACAACCCCATGCCTCTCCTTCCCCTGCGGCAGGCTTGAGACCGGGTTCGGGTTCAGGGTCCGCAGGCTATACCATCTATGTACTCGCCACCCTTCTCCTGCGAGCAAAGGGGATGACATTGGATATCGTGTTTGGGAACGAGTAGGAAGTGACAAGGGGGTGAAATGAAGATGACGTGGAAGCAATTGTGGAGGGAGAATTTTGTTGTCCGCATTTGAGGCGACGGGGTGAAGGGGAGGGTCAGGGACGATGTGAAGTGCAGGAAAATGGAACGGGAGAGAGAGCAGAGTAGTTGGGAGAGCGGGAGTGTAGAGTCGTAAGCAGGTGATGATGCGTGTCTAGACAACGTGACGTCTGGAGCTGGATTACAGGGATTCGCTATGGTGTGGTGGATAGGGTCGTCGATTATAGGCTGGTTCCTCGGGCGGTTGACTGCGGTTGGGGAAAAACCCATACAAGCGCACCGAGGTTAGCTCTAATTTCGGAAATGGGTCGGGGTGGTGATCGCACCAGGCAAGAAACGTAGTCTAGGTCATACCATGTATATCAATTCCGGGATGTCTATAGGATTGGGCGCTAAAGGAAGCCCACCGCTTCGCCATGGGGACCATGCCTCACCTTTGCCTTGAGGTTCGTAATACATAAGCTGTAGTAGTTTCCGACGCGTTGAGCGCATTCCCTCTCTCAGTCTTTTCTCCACGCATGTTTGCAAATTCGCTGGCAACTACCTGCCGTAGCATCATCATGTCCAACAGCACACCACAACGATCCGGCAACGATGGTCCTCAGCCACATCTAATAATCTCAGCAAATGGTGTCAATCTCCTCGACCTCGCGTATCTTCCCGATGGACGACGAGTCGTCACTAGGTGTAGTGGCAGGACTGTGAGGGTCTGGAATTTGGAAACCGGGATGCAAGAAGGCACAGAGCACAAGGAAGTGATATGGGATCTTGCTGTGACCCGGGATGGCACGAAGATCGTTAGCAGTGGTGCGGAAGAGGAGATCAAAGTGTGGGACGCCGAATCGCACGAATTGGTCCAAAGTTGGACTCACCCGGGAAGGATATCCAGGCTTTCCGTCTCGCCGGATGATCGACTCATTGCAGTGGCTGGTCAGACCATGGCCATTTACACCATGCAAGGGAGACCGGTGAACGACGGTATCCCTAGGCTAGCTGACCGTGATGTTTTTGAGTCCGTCCGTTTCTCCCCCGACGGGAACAAACTCGCATATAGCACTCTCTACGGCGATATCTGGGTGTATGACGTCAAGAGTGGACAGTTCATCCTTGGTCCGTTGAAAGGCCACGAAGATTGGGTCCACTGTGTGTTATGGTCACATGATGGCAGCAGGCTCTTCTCCGCCGACTCCTTCGACAAAACGATTCGCTGTTGGGATTCTGATACAGGGGAACAAATAGGACATCCGTGGACAGGTCATACCCATCGCATAAATTCCATCTCCCTTTCTCCAGATGGATCAATCCTCGCGAGCGCATCCTGGGATACAACTGTGCGTTTCTGGGACACAAATTCGGGTCATCCTATCGCACAACATCTACAGCATCCTACTGGTGTGAATGCCATTTGTTTCTCTCCCTCTGGTGAATTCGTGGGATCCGCAGGGTGGGATGGGAAGATATATTTGTGGCGGGCACCTCAGGCTCACCTGGGTTCCGTCGAGAGTCTGGTAACGACACTCGTCAGTTGACACTCGTCATTCGTGCTCATCACTCCCTCCACTCTCAGACACCCCTGACCCTGCTCGGCGCGCACAACCCCATACTATATTGCACTCAACCTGCCCTCCAACCGCCCCCACCCTACTCCGTACACAATCCCGGCATTGAACAAGTGATGGGACTCGATCCTGGTGTGAGAATTGCGGTCTCGCCTTTCCACTCGTCTGCTTATAGTTCTTCAAAGTTATTTGCACCGCCTCATCTTACTACAGCTGCATTGGTTCCCAATCCATCCCCTCTCCTCCCTATACCGAACCCGCGTCGGAATGAAGATGTTTCTTTACGAACAGCATTCATATCTGATGAATCGGGTATCCAGTCGATCCATCCAGACATCTCGCTCGGGTTTGATGAGCGTCGGCACATATTCAAACCGCGGCTACGTGAATTGGTGCAATTCGGAATGAGTACTGATCCTCCACTGTTTCGGTCACGTCGGGTCTTCGGTCAAGTCAACTTTTTCAGTACCAACTTCCCCCCTCCACCAGATCTCACACCCTACATCTCCAAACATGATGATCAGTATTTCGCTGGAGGAGCTTTTGGTGATGTCTACAAATGTCGCTATACTGGTAGTTCCGCGCCAAAAGAGGTTAGTCGTGGGATACGCTTCACCGTCGACTGTTATTCACCTCCCTTCTAGGTCGCTGTGAAGGCTTTCCGATTTAGAATTACGATGGATGGAGACACAGACGATAAATATGTCAAGGTGATTCTCTTCCCCTAACCAACAAAATGTGATCTAAACTGCCTGTAGATGCTCCGTCGAGAGCTCGGAATTTGGAGGAGACTCGAACATACGAATGTCGTTCCGTTCCTGGGCATTGCATATGGCTTTGGAATGCGGGGTACAGCCTCGTTGGTGTCGTTGTGGATGCCAAATGAATCCCTTCACAAGTTCCTGGCCAAGCATGATAACAGTCTGGATCTCGTACACCGACTCCAATTTGTGCGTCTATTTGATGCCGACTACTTTCTCGTCCTCTCACATCGCACAATAGCTATTGGATATTGCCAATGGGTTGCACTACCGTGAGTCACTGTAATCATCCCAAACACTCAAAGAGAGTAACACCCCACAGTACATTCTTTTCCGATTGTCCATGGCGACCTGAACTGTGTGCGTTAAGGTAGAAGCATCAGTGTTGCTCTTGTCTGAACATTAGACAGAACAACGTGCTTCTCGATGCCAACTACACTGTGCGATTAGCCGATTTCGGGTATGCTTCAATGATGGGAAATATTCCCGAGGCATTTGCTTATCTGCAGAGGTCCACCGTGAAACCGGGTGCCTTGCGCTGGTCTGCACCAGAACAAATTCAATCGGCAGAGACGTTCAGCCGGACAACCAAGAGTGATATATACTCTTTTGGTTGTGTCGCTCTCCAGGAATGTTCATTGGACACAGATGCCAATTCCACGCTGATATTCCTGCAGGTGTTGTCCGGAAAACAACCATGGTCGGAAGTTCGGGAGGATATAGCCGTCGTTTATCGCTTGGGACAAGGCCACAAGCCAGGCCGACCAGAGTCTCGAACAATTGATGACTCGCATTGGAATTTAATTCAGTGTTGTTGGTCACCCATAGAGGAACGACCAGCTGCGGAGGTGATAATCCTTACCATCCGCCGGTTCTTGAGCGATCGCTCACAGTCCCGGCCTCTTCACGAGTTGCTGGTATCTGGGTCGACTCATGTTGATTCTCTTGTGGACCGGTCATCGTCGTCCCTTAGCCAAGATATCACGGAGGGCCCAAGGAAGGATGTTGGCATCCTTGACAGGGATAATCAAACAAGGTCCATACCGATGATTATGTTGGTTCAGCGCAGCCATGCTAATGCCCCGAATGTCATCCATCCATCAAGGTCATATCATGTCCTCTTGGAAGGGTGAGCACTTTAACCTCTGATGATTCGTAGTAGTGCTAAACATGAACGTGGAATGTTCGTATCATTTCATCCATCCTTTGTTGTGACAGAGATAGCGGTGTATCTGGCCTGAGTGCAGAGGACGCGGCCCCCATCGACAACAAGGATGGGGTCTCTTTACTGGCCAGTGCGTCGGGCTCGGACAGACACCATGAGAGCGATCGTCCGTATAAGCCTACGGCAGGGAAGCAGCCGAGGTCCGGAGAAACCACAGCAGAAATATCCGTGGAGCATCCGCACAAGAGGCGGCGTGTGTACGCGTGCGTTCCCCGTCATATCCATTCGTCTAATGGAGGGTAACGATTTTCATGAACATGCCGCTAAAATAGTAGCACCTCCATTCTGGGTCACGCTTTATCGAGTCGATTTGCTCTCTAATGTACCTAGTTACCAGTAGCTCCGATTCATAAGACATTTCACTCCGACATTTTACGCAACGCTGACATCCAGCCGAGTATACCCTGAGGTTGTCGTCTCGTCGACAGTTAGTGGTTCAGACCGTGGGTATTTACTATTTACAGTAGTACGCTAATATGATATTTACTGTAACCACGAACGTCGACTAGCGAGTACCGCAAACCAACTCGCGCAGACGATTCGAATCTTGCTATAGATCCCTTCTTTTCACCTACTGCCAGTGTTTCCGCTGTACACTCATGGTGATACTGGTCATCCTCCGTCTCTGCCTATGCCACTCGTATCTGCTCTACAACGTTTTGTCAATGGCCAGGACGCATCAGTCGATCTGAAAAGTGGTCGGATATGCACTCAAGTATTTTTTGAGATGTGGCAAGAACCTGTGGGGGTGCATCATTGAGGAATGTCTAAAGGTACGCCGTTTTTGTCTTCTCTATGTAATGCACTTCGGATGGTGCAGTCTCGTCACCTCAGACGGAGATGGTGATCCATGCTACGAACCAAGATAGGTTTGGTCTCATCGCTTGACTTCACTTCCAATTTGTATCCAATGGGTCATTTCGTTGACTGGACCCTTTTTTTTACCCTTCTGCAGGGTTCCATTGACCACCCAGATCAGCATTCTCTATTTCCTCGACTCACTCTGCGAGTCTTCACTGCTTGAGAAAGCACACCAACCACCACCTGCCGAGTCATCTTCGTACGTTCTCCAGCTTGTATCATGTATCATCCAATCTGGCTTGTTCAGGCCGTTGACACGTTGAACCAGACGGGCCAAGCAAACCAATACACCGTTCTATGTCGACTATGTCTCTCAGGACCTCCGCCAGATCGATGTATCATCCCGGTCGGGCGACAGGGACTTCCGAATCTGACGAGCACGAAACAGGTTCAATCTACCATTCTCTTTCAAGGGTTTTCCACACTGAGTTGCTGACATCCATCCCCAGATCTGCGAGAACTGGTGCACGAAACGGACCGTCGAGCCTCGAAGGGTCAACGAAGTGATCCAGGGATGTCAGGAGCCTCTGTGTCGGCCTCTACCTCACACACCCCTTCCTCGCATAGCCACGGCTCCGGAAGTGACGCTCACCTCTCGCGCGGAGAGATCTTTAAGCGGATCGAAGATCGCGAACGACATAAACGACTCTGGGAACGACGATGGGTTCAAACGCAGCCTCAAGCCTTGTCCAGTGGTCATTCCTCGTATCACCTCCATTCCCATTCCCATGCCTCTCTGTCCCCTACAGCAGGCTCAGGTTCGGGCTCGGGTTCAGGGTCCGCAGGCTATACCGCCTATACACTCGCCACCTTTCTGCCGCTGAGTGAAGGGGAGAACTCCGAGTTGACGCTAGCTATCAAGTTTGAGAACAAGTGGGAGGCGGTGAGCGATTGGAATGAAGGTATGGGCCCACGAGGGCAGACAAGCACGTTCGTCTTGATGGTCGGCAAGGGTCTAGAAGAACGCATAGCAGCGAGTTAGATTTCACTTTGGAAATGGATCGACATGGTGATCAATCTCCTTCAGGATCAGGCACATAAGGAGGGCCGATGCACTGCCTCATCCTTATCTTGAGGCTTGTGGCAAATTTCCTCTATCTCTGCACGATAGCCAAGTTCTAGATAACGTCAGTTAGCTGCACTACTGTGAGTCGCTTTTGCCATTCCAAAAGCTTAAAAAATAACCCTCCACATTACATTCGTTTCCAATCCTCTGCGGTGACCCAAACTGTGTGTCAAAGTAGAAACATTACCGTCGTTTTTGTCTAAACATAAGGCAGAATGACGTGTTTCTTGATGCAGATTATATTGCGCGGTTCGCCAATTTTAGCTACGCTCCGTTAGTAGGGAATATCCCAAACATCAACTTGTTCATCCCAGGGCCTAGAGCCTTGCTGTAGCTCGCGCCAGAGTAAATTGAATCAGAACAGACATTTGACAGGATAACGAGGGGTGATATATACTGTTTTGGATGTGTCTGTCTCCAGGGATATTTATTAGTTGTGAAAGACGGGTCCATTCTGATTGTTTGGCAGGTGTTTTGTCCCCTAGTGTCCCGTGTTGGATCTGAAATCGAGAGTCACCAATTCCTCCTTAACCCCAGTTACCATGGAGCCAAGGGGCGCAATGCGGAGGACACTATCTGGGTCACGGGGCTGACATTGTGGTAGGGAGTCACTCACAAGGTCGTCCAAGCTTGCTATATAGAGTAGCATGGTGTTCGTGCGAACCCATTGCTTGCTTTCTCTCTGTGATGGGTTGGTGTCCGAAGCTCGTGCCCAATCTAATGGATATAGTGTGTAACACGCTTGTCACCTACTACGCGCCTTGATAGAGGAGCGGATTTTTTTTTTTTTTGAAGGACAGGACTTAAGGCATTAACTTGGGTACTGCCGTGTCTGACAGGGCCCCACGGAATAAGACATGTGCACTTTGTGTGCACTGGGCCATTAGCTCTGACTTTGGGAGTGTATTGACATGGCCATATCGCCAGATGCAAAAACTGGTTGCAATTTAGCTTGTCGAAGATCGTACTGAGCATCGTAGCGGGGTGTCCCCAGGGTTGCCGCTAAACGGAAGCCCAAGGTTACCGCACCGCCATGAGAGCATTGCCTCACCTTTAATCTCGTGGTATATAAGCTGTAGTGTTCTGATGCATTGAACGGTATTTCCCCCCCATTAGGCTTCTCTCCAAGCACTTTTGCAATCACGCTGACCTAGCTTGCAACCAACTGGTATAGCATCATCATGCTAAGTATCAGACCACGACGGTCTGACAATGATGGTCCTCAGCCACATCTGGTAATCTCGGCTCATGCTGGCATCATCTGGACGCTCGCGTACCTCCCCGACAGACAACGAGTTGTCACAGGCTCTAATGACGGAGTTGTGAGGGTCTGGAATTTGGAGGTCGGGGAGCAAGAAGGGACGTTGATGAAGAACGAGAGTGGAATAAGCAATCCTGCTGTCACCCGGGATGGTACGAAGATCATCAGCATTGATGAGGATAGAAAAATCAAGGTGTGGAGTCCATCACGCCATCGAGGTCGACGGTGCTGTTTTCTCTATCTGTTTCTCTCCCGACAGTAGCAAGTTCGCATGTTGCACTGACTACGGAAATATCTGTGTATGACGTCGACGGCGGCAAGTCCATTCAAAGGTCACAAAGATTGGGTCACTTGTGTGCTATGGTCACGCGATAGCAGCGGACTCTTCTCCGCCTCGGACGACAAAACGATCCGTTGTTGGAATTCCGACACGGGGAAACAAATCGGACGTCCATGAAGAGGTCACACCCTCGGCATAAATTCCTTGTCCCTTTCTCCAGATGGGTCGATCCTTGCGAGCGCGCCCTGGGATCACACTGTGTGCTTCTGAGACACAGATTCAGGCAATCCTGTCGGAAAATGTCTACAACATCGTACTTTTGTAGACGCTGTTTGTTTCTCTCCTTCTGGTGAATTCGTGGCATCAGCAGGACGGGATGGAAAGATATATTTGTGGCAGGCACCTCAGGCTCAGTTGGGTTTGGTGATAACACCCGTCAGTTGTTCCTCATCATTCGTACTCATTGGCCTCTCCATCTCAGACATCCCTGGCCCTGCTCAGCGCGCACAACCCCATGCTATATTGCACCCAACCTGCCCTCCAACCGCCCCCACCCTACTCCACACACAGTCCCAGCACTGAACAAGTGTTGGAACTCGATCCTGGTGCGAGAATTGCGGTCTCACCTTTCCACTCGTTTGCTCATAATTCTTCAAAGTTATTTGCACCACTTCATCTCACCACAGGTGCCTCGGTTCCCATCCCATCTCCTCACCTCCCTACACGGAACGAAGATGTTTCTTTGCGAATAGCATTCATGTCTGATGAACTGGGTATCCATGACACTCTTTCGGACCTCTTGCTCGTGCATGATGTGTGTCAGCGCATATTCGAACAATACTTACGCAAACTAGTATGAATATTCACCTATCGTCCGTGTATGTAATCAAGCTGTTTTTTCACAGGTTGATCTCGCGACTTCAAAAGGCCTACATGTTCCTAGTGACCTTATACCCTCAAGCTCGCATCAGGACACGCAAAATACTTCATGGACTGGTTTGCAAAGGATAGCAGATGCTGACTGGAACTCGATGTAAGTATTCTTCCTATGGTCTTCATCCCTCTTCCTTCGGGTCAAAGTGTGAAAATTATGTCCTTGTTGTGGTTGAGCGATATTCCAGCCATTTCAAGTAATGAGTGTAGAACTAATCATCGTCACTCGTCTACAGGAATGCTTCCCAGATTGAACCTTCAACTTCAGTGTTCCGATCCGCATCAAACGGGGACCCTAAAAAGACCCGTAAGATCGATAAAATCAAAGAAAAACTCGTCGAGACGTTGCGGGAGTCATTCATCACATGACACTCGTGTTCGATCGGTTAACTGCTATATACGCGGGTAGCATCGGGTTCAGGCTGCCCAAGGGTCGGCTCCCTTGGTCGACCCTCGAAGGAGACCTCCAGAAGAAAGGGTACATGATCCTCAATTGGCCTCAAGATGTTGTTTGTGATAGAGACAAAGGAGTAGCTGGCCTGAGTGCAGAGGATGCGGACAAGCTCCATGACGCACTCTTTCTCGACGAACATCGACTTCAGTTTGTTCCATGCGGCGAGGGTAAGTTTTTGAGCATATGTGACAACACTGTTCAAGGGTTGCTCAATCCGCTACTAGGATCTGCGGGTAACGGCGATGAGGCCTCTTCGCTGGCTAGTGCGTCACTGGCAGGCTTGGACAGACCCTACGAGAGTGACCGTTCCTGTATGCCGAGGTTCAGAGTGACTACAGCATAAGGATGTGTAGAACATCCTCGCAAGAGGTGGCGTGTGTAAGCATACATTTCTCTTCATATCTATTCGTCTAGGGAAGGATGACGATCTCCGCTTTCAGGCGAGCAACTCGGGATTGGAATGACGATGGCAGAAATGTATGTCGGGCATCCATGCAAGAGACGGCGTTTGTACTAGGGCCTCGCACGACCCATCTATTTAATTCCACCTATCAGGATTGCTTCGGACAAGAGGCGGTATGTGCAGCCGTGCATTTCACCCTATACCTTATTCGTTTCCTGAGGAAGCACAATTCACGGGTTCATACCCCGAGTCTAATCGATGTGTCACACGTTAGATACTAGTCCCTCTACTCTGCGCCTTCTTCTTGACGTGACAAGGGTGTTATGTTCCTGTCTTATGTATGCTACCGGCTCCAATTGTAAGACTCGATCTTCCTGCAAGCAGGTATGTGGTTGTCAAGTTAGTTTTGACTGGCTACAATCATTGGATGAAGAGTCATGATCCGGGAATGAAATTATGCTTGTATACTATGTACCAGTGAACGAACACTCTACCCATGTTGATCGACGACCCAGAAGTTCTTGATCGCGTGCAACATCTGAGGGTCCTCGACATCATGATGTCGATCCAATCGCCTCAGCGACCGCTGGCATAGCAAGGTGCCAAAGCGTGACCGTACCCGTTCTCCAGCAATTGCCACGGAACCGAATCCCAAAGGCCATGGTGACCGTGACTGCACCACATAGTGTTCCTCGATTCTCGCCGCTTTCAAGGCCACTCGAAGTGGCGAGTCAGCGGAAACCAAGTGATTCAAGTCGGGACATATCAAGTCAGAGTCATTCCTCGTTCTTCCTCAACTTTCGGGGGTACATCATCAAGGAACGATTGTTTATCTTTCCTTTTCTTGCTATGGATGGTGTCTCTGTCATGGTGCGGTCATGCCACGCTAGAAGGAAAGGGTGCGCCCTACGAACCAGGATGGGTTCAGTGGGAACCACCGTTGGTCTTTCTGTCTGATCTCTACCTAACGGCCATCCCTGCTTGCAAAGCGCGCAGACTACCGCCCCTGAATCGTCTTCGTACGTCTTCCACCTTGGGTTATGCGTTATCCATCCCAACGACTTCAGGCAGCTGATGTCCTGTACCAGGTGCGCCAGCGGCCAAGCATGCCAATATGTCGCTTTATGTCAACTCCGTCTTTCTTTACCTCTGCCAGACTGTCGAATGCACTGTACCGGTCGGCGAAAGGGACTTTCCAATCTGATGAGGACGAAATAGGTTCGATTTACTATCGTTTCTCGAGATCTCCCTACGATTGCCCATGCCCGGATACTCAAGGGCTGGCGCACAAAAAGGATCGTGGAGCTCCAACACGTTGACAAAGCGATGTAGGTGCTCTCTACTCGACAACCACAAGCCACTCAGACGTTGATACCCTCTGTCTGGACCCACTTATAGCCCCCTTCCTCGCGCGGCGCTGGCCGTAGAAACAACACCCACCTCTCGTGCGGCGAGATCTTTAAACGGATCGAAGAGCACTGTGAACAACATAAACAACATTGGAAATGACGGTGGGTTCAAGTGCAGCCTCAAGTCTTGTCTCATAGTTATTCCTCGCATCATTCACAACCCCACGCCTCACCTTCCCCTGCGGTAGGCCCGAGACCCTGTTCGAGCTCAAGGTCTGCAGGCTATAAGTACCGCTTATGCACACGCCACTTTTCTCCCGCGAGCGCAGGGGGAAACGTCGAGATGACGTTGGATGTCGAGCTTCGGAACGAGTAGGAAGCTACGAGGGAATGGAATGAAGATGATGTGGAGGCAATTGTGGAGAGCGGGAGTTTCGCAGAGCAGTTGGGAGAACGGGAATGTGGAGAAGCGCGGATGGGTGATGATGCATGTCTAGACAACGTCACGTTTGAAGCTGGATTACAGACATTTGCCATAGTATGGTGGATAGGGTCGTTGATTATAGGCCGATTCGTCGGGTGGTCAACTGGGACTGCGGAAACCCCATACAAGTGCACCGGAGTTGGCTCTGATTTCGGTTTCGGAAATGGGTCGACGTGGTGGTCGTGCCAGACAAGAAATATAGTCTGGATCATATCGTGTATAGCAATTGCAGGATGTGTACAGGATTGGGCGCTAAAGGAAGCCCGCCACTTCACCATGGAGACCATTGCCTCACTTTTACCTGATACATGAGCTGTAGTAGTTTCTGACGCGCTGAGCCCATTTCCTCTCTCGATCTTTTCTTGGACCACACACCTTTGCGAACACGCTGACAACTTCGCTTGCAATCAACTGCCATCACCATCATCATGTCCAGCGTCACACCACAACGGTCCGGTAACGATGGTCCTCAGCCACATCTAGTAATCTCGGTAAATGGTGTCGGTCTCTCCAGACCCGCGTATCTCCCCGATGGACGACGAGTCGTCACTAGCTGTGGTGGCAGAACTGTGAGGGTCTGGAATTTGGACACCGGGGAGCAAGAAGGCACATCGATGGAGCACAAGGAGCATATATTGGATCTCGCTGTGACCCAGGATGGCACGAAGATCACCAGTATTAATGGGGAAGGGGAGATCAAAGTGTGGGACACCGAATCCCACGAACTGGTCCAAAGCTGGACTAACCTTGGGGATTCAGAGATGCCCCGCCTCTCCATCTCGCCGGATGATCGACTCATTGCGGTGGGTAGTCATACCATAGCTATTTACACCATGCAGGGGAGACTGGTCAACGACATCCCTATGCTGGATGAAGACGAGGGTGTTCGGTCCGTCTGTTTCTCTCCCGACGGGAACAAGCTCGTGTATGGTACCACTGACGGCAACATCTTCGTGCATGACATCAAGAGTGGTAAGTCCATCCTTGGTCCGTTGAAAGGCCACAAAAATTGGATCAACTGTGTCCTGTGGTCACGTGATGGTAGCTCACTCTTCTCCACCTCGGCCGATGAAACGATTCGCTGTTGGGATTCCGTCACAGGGGAACAAGTCGGACATCCGTGGACAGGTCACACCAACGATATACCCTCCCTCTCTCTTTCTCCAGATGGATCAATCCTCGCGAGCGCGTCCTGGGATGGGACTGTGCAGTTCTGGGACACAAATTCTGGTAATCCTGTCGGACAACATCCACAACATCTTACAAAAGTATACGTTGTTTGTTTCTCCCCCTCTGGTGAATTCGTGGCATCAGCAACAGAGTATGGAGAGATATTTTTGTGGCGGGTACCTCAGGCTCAGTTGGGTTTGGTGACAACACTCGTCAGTTGACACTCGACATTCGTACTCATCACTCCCTCCACTCTCAGGCACCCCTGGCCCTGCTCGGGGCGCATAACCCCAAACTATATTGCACCCGACCTGCCCTCCAGCCGCCCCCACCCTACTCCATACACAATCCCGACGCTGGACAAGTGTTGGAACCCAACCCTGGGGTGAGAACTGCGGTCTTGCCTCCCCACTCGTTTGCTCATAAATCTTCAAGTTATTTGCACCACTTCATCTTACCACAGCTACCTTAGTTCCCAATCCATCCCCTCGCCTCCCTATACAGAACCCACATCAGAACGAAGATGTTGCTTTGCGATTGGCATTCATATCTGATGAATCGGGTATCCGGTCCACCCTGACAGACATCTCGCTCGGGTTTGATGAGGGTCTGCACAGATTCGAAAGGCGGCCACTTGGACTGGCGCAATTCAGAACGAGTGCTGATCCTCCATTGTTTCAGTCATGTCGGGTCTCCAGTCAAGTCAACTTTTTCTCTGCCAATTTTCCCCCTCCACCAGATCTCACACCCTATCTCCCGAAACATGATGATCAGTATTTCGCTGGAGGAGCTTTTGGTGATGTCTATAAATGTCGTTATACTGGTAGCTCCATGCCGAAGGAGGTTGGTCTTAGAGTACGCCTCACCGTCAACTGTTATTCACTTCCCTTTTAGGTTGCTGTAAAGGCATTCCGATTTAGGGTTACAATAGATGGAGATACGGACGATAAATATGCCAAGGTGATTCCATTCCCCACAATCAACAAATGTGATCTAAAATGCATT
>JBBPKW010000476.1:0-15635 GCA_038089475.1 Boletus aff. vermiculosoides | reverse complement strand
ACTTACTATGAATATATAAACCGGATGGGCTACGGCTGGAAACTCCAGTCTAGTCTCTTCGGATCTTACCATCCAAGCAGGACTCAGGAGACCTTAGGGCTCATTTCGCATTCTTCACTTCGCTTTCCTTCACTCTAGTAGATTTAGGTGTTACCTGAAGCATTAGTTGCTTGGGTCATTTCAATGAAGTTAATCCAGGAAGCTTGATACACTCCTACTAGGATGTCTTATTGGTTTAGACGGCATTCTCAACTTTCAATGTAATACCAAGCCTTCAAATTGGGGTTGTAAATGAGAGTGTCATAGGATTTGGCAGGCCACTCAGTCTTGTCAAGGGTAATGGGAACTTGGAGTAGTGTTATGATATGTAATATTTTCAAACATTTCAAATTTAAACATTTCTTTTTGCAAATTACTTCAGATTCTGGATACATTACACATGACCATGGGAAAGTCACATGACCAACAATGACATCATGACACATGTATTTAATTTCCACTCTTTTCTCACACTGTCATTACTTCTTTTCTCATCATCAACTTCTTCTTCTTCTCACACCCATGTACTTTCATTTGACCACTTCCAGTAATTACCTATTACAGCACTTGGTCTGTGCACACTCCTTACACATACATATCTACTGGCCCCATATATCATAGTACCTCAGTCTAATCCACTTGTTATTGTATGCACCTGGCATCTATGATTCAGGCTAGCAACTATGATTAAGGACAACAACTCTTTCCTTTTTCCTTGCCAGCTTTTGATGTAGATTTTGCAAAGTATAGTCCAGCTAGTGGTTATTGAAAGGCAATCAATACAAGTAGGGGATGTGAGTATTGATCTTGCTAATGGTGGTAGCAGATTGTGTTTTGGCAATTGCCTCAGCAAGGGTGGATCTGGCAAAGATAGTCTTGATTCCTTGCCATGCAATGACTGAGCTCCTGCTTACTCATCTAGTAGACAACTCAGCCAGGATCAGATCCAAAAGTAATGGAATGTGGGTGAAAAGATGCTAGAAGCTTGAGAGCTTTTTCAGTGTGTTGGGGGATAGACAAAGCAGATGCTCAATGGTGATGCTACCACATGTAGCAACAGTCAACAGTCTTGTAGTTGACAAGCACATAAGTCAAGTTATCATCTGGACTTCACATGGACTAGCCCTGGTGCACTATGGGCAGAACAATATTATCCTTATTGACAGCAGATGACTATATGCATAGCATGAAAGCTGCAATTAAGATTTGCTTGGTCTTATACCAATCCTAGTTTATGTCTAGGTAACAGATTCTTCTTAATGCTGGAGTCCATATATGACACAGCAATGAGAGTAGAGGAAGGAGAACAATGATGAGCAAAAAGTATGCCACCAAAGACAAGGATAATGAGGAAAGGGTATTCAGTAAGGTATAGAGAAATAGAATTATATCAGAACCATCCAAGAAGACCTTAGGGAAAACCCTTTGGGGATGTCAGGGAGTGAAGACCCTATTCCTGAGATATTCTATAATACATGTCATTCTTATATACTACTGGAGGTATGCTGACCAATGGAAGTGATTGACAGAGAAGTAAATAGAATGTTCTGAAAGGTTCTGTGGTGTTCTGTGATATATGAAGAGTGGAAGTGAGGAGATTATGACACTGAGCCTGTTCGGGCTTGAAGTCGTGCAAAAGTGATTGCTCCTGATAGTTTGCCCAGTTATTAGGCAAGGGAAAGTGGATTAGTGTACATGTTGAAAAATGATTCATTGAGGTGAACATGCAGAGGAATACATTCAGAACTGCAGTATGATATTACCACTGAGTCGCCCACAGGATTTTGTTCTTGTCAGAGGGTCTGACCAAGTTGCACACAACTCTACTATTGATTTCCAACCAGGGCCCTTGAAGTGCCCCCAGCAAACCATTCATAGTGAAGATCAAAATATCTACTCTTTCTATAAGGCTTCCTTGGACACTACCAGTACTAAAGCTGGTGATTGTCACTGTTGAAATCAAGTTGTCAGGCAGTATTGGAGTCTTCATACAGTGGGAATCTGGGAGTCTGGGGAATGTGAAGCATGACCCTGAAGGTAAGTCAGTGTGCTAGGAGAGGACAGCTTGGGCTGCTGATCCTGTTTGCTGCACCCATCAGGCACCTCTCTTCAAGGACCAGGACCACATATAGTGCATGCAAGGCAGTATCAAGGGTGCGGTTTTGAGCCTGCGAAAGCTCTCATCAGGGGGCTTGACTGCTGTCCTGACCACTGCCTTTTCGAGCCATTTAGGTGAACTACCAACTTTAGCTATCAAAGGGGGTGGGCTGTAGCAGTGACCATAAGGGGTGTGCACCATGGTGGTGACCACAGCAAGTGTGCTGAGCACGACCCAATGAAAGGATGGTAACTTGAATTTGGGAGAAGGTGAGTAGGAAGGAGGCTTCTTCAGATCAGTGAGAGCTATCAGTGACCGGGCACCCAACACCAATAGTTGTCCTGTCCCCACCACGCACCACATCAATCCATCGGTCCATGTACTCCAAACATGTCTCAGTCATTTGACATATTGTTGGTAGGATTGGCTTTGGATGCAAGAATGTGATGCAACCAACAAGGGCTCAACATTTCAGTGACATCCAAACTTAATGAGCTGGCGTTACATTGCCTCACAACCCAAACTGGTGTGACACAGATGAAGAAGTGCTGGCTGAGAATGTAGATGAGTGTGGTATCTTCCTACTTCTCCACAAGGTAAAGTCTACTACCAAGTACACTCACCAAAAAGAATAAAAGGTCTTCTTCGAGGTCGAATATCAGTGCCTAATTCAGATGTTCCTGCACATGCTAGTTGTGGTCGTGGTGGAGAGGACACATACACAAATCTCATAGGGGTGTCTGCCCATCCCTCCATTCAGAAAATGTTGAAGGTGATGTGGCCACTTCATCGACTCCTACAGTGAATCAACATAGGTTCTCTTAAGCCGATGCTGCAAGCTGTTTGGTCAAGGTCATCTCATGAACAGGAACAACACAACTGACCCTCCATCGGCTTTAGAATAGCACATATACCAGCCAAATGCCGACATTGGATGTTGAGTACTTTGGATGTTTGTTGTGCACTGTTGGGAATTGTTGTGGATGTCCTGGATAGAGCTTGTACGTGGGCCTGGGATGTGTACAGCACACTGAACAATGTTGAAGAATGCGATGATAAGCTTGGCCAACAATCTCGTTGAGGTGAGGAGGGAAAATAAACATCCATATGTGAGTGTGAATACTGTAAGTCATACTTAGGTACTTACCCCGCTCGCGCTGGAGGCAATCACGTGTTCACATTTGTGGCATGCCTTATGTAAGGCCTTACTACTGCAGCATATGGGTATACCCTACCTGTGCAAATTACAGCTGTTTTCATAAGTATGTGGAAACCAATTTTTGAAAGCTGCACCTTGGAGACAGCTGGGAAAAGACCCCAGGTGCAGCTGAGTGGGCCAATAGCTGGCTGAAGTAAGCATCATTCATCACCACTATCCACATGCCTGGCCACCACCAAATTGTGTCTGACAATGTCAAAGCCCACATCCCGCTCCTCCATAATGAAAACCATAGTGTCAAAGACATCTGTTGCATACTAGGCATCAGGAAGTCACTTGTATACAAAACTCTTTCATTGTACTTGAAATACAGCACTGTCACTAACCCTTGTAGATATTCTTGTCTCACTGGGTGCCCACATATCCTCAGCTCTGTGGATGTTGATTTCATATCCAACATCATACAGCATTGTAGTATGATCTATCTTGATGAGCTCCAACATAAGCTTTGGATCAAGTGCTGCAAACATGCCACTCTTCCCACCCTTCTTTGAACCCTCCAACATCTTGCTATCACCCGAAAAATCATCTCCTCTTCTGCTGCAGAGCGAAATGAAGAGATACACACATTATACATGAATTGTATTTCTGCAAAGGTACCTGACCCAAATATGCTGGTTTTCATTGATGAAGTGGCCAAGAACAAACGAACATCTGCCTGTCAGCATGGGTGGTCAACAAAAGGAGTTCATTGCCATGTCAGAAAATGCTTTGTCCATGGTGCCAGATTCTCCATTCTTCCCACTATCACTCTCAATGGAATTATTGCATACAACATCATCAAAGGCCCAGTTGATAGCCAGCGCTTTTTGAAATTTTTGCAGGAACATGTGGTATGTCTTTTATCATTCTGAACAGTTTTTATCAACTTATTTTTGTACAGATGCCTTTCACCAATCCATACCCCAGTCCCCGCAGTGTCATTATAATGGACAATTGTCGCATTCACCAGAGCAAGGAGGTTCGTGTCCTTATTAAAGATATACATTGTATGTCATTAGATCTATTGCTTGTTTGTTGTCTACTAACTATCTACAGTTTGCAAGCTTGTTTTTCTTCCTCCGTACTCCCCCAATTACAATCTGATTGAGCAAGCATTCTCTGCAATCAAGGCATTTTTCCACCGCCACTCTGATGACTTTTCAATGACTACAATTGCTCATGCATGCCAGAGCATCACACCAGACAAGGTGGAGGGTTTTTTTAGGGTGTTGGTTTATATCGTGTAGTATAAATGACCCTCCTGTGACTGTTATTGTGTAGTAAATCAGATGGACATGGCTTGGAGACCAGATTTGAATGAGTCACACAATCAACACAACTGGTATAATCACGCTATGCAAATGACAGATTCTAGTATGTGAAGAAACTATCCGCAGGATCCTCCTCTGCATCCTTGGAAACAACATACCCCTTTGGAACGAGAAGCCAAACGCCATGATCCATAGACATGTACCAAAGATCATGATCTTTTGGTGTATCGTTGTCATTGCCAAGTTCCATCGGAGGTCCTGTAAAGCGACAGCCACCACTGTCATGATGCTTCTTCTCATACGCAATTTTTTTCTTTGGCAGAGTAGCAATTGCATGCCTCAATTGGCCTGTCAGGCTCTGATCAGTATTGCTGTGCTTTCGCTTTGCGTCAGGACCATTCCACCACATGGTACAACCTCTTTTCAGACGAATTATATCACCAATCAGAATTTCAATTCCCAAAAGCATCTTGTCATCAATATCACTGAAGATGTCAGGACTGATGTGCTGCACCAGAAGTTTTTTCTCATACATGGTGGCATCAGTGACACCAAGATCCATTTTGGCATATCTAAGGAATCATGAGAGCTGGAAAGGCAACGGAAGTGGAGGCGAGATGGTTCTTTCTACTGCATGATGGACAGGTGTTGACAGAGCCTGAGTGGTTGGAGCACAGGGAAGTAGGCCAGAATTGGCCAATGTCTGAAGTAGGAGGACTGATGTAAGTGAGGTGACATTGGATGCTGGGTTCAGAGATGGCAGGGGCTGCGAATGGCTTTGCACCTTGTATGCTGGGTGCAAAAATGGCTCTTTGTTGGCCATGTTGAATGACAGTATATTGGGCAACATGTTCAATGTTGCCTGCCCTTCTTCCTATAGACTAATTAGTTTTTTCAGGCATGACTTTTTGAGAAATATGCACCAAAGCCCGAGTCCAGTCAAGCACCATGGCTGGGGTAAGCTGCATGGCACCTGATGGTCCAACGTACATGAGGCCTTCATTGTGCTCATTCTTGTAGAGTTTGGTAAGCTTGATGCACCATCAAGCAAGATGCATGTCCAGGTTCATAGCTATTTTAGATGACATGGTCTTGTCAAACATGTTAGAAACTCATCTAATTAGAAAAAAAAAAACCTGGTGATTATCTGAGGCATCCAAGTCTTCGTCCTCAGAGTCTCCATTACCAGCTTGATATGACGGTAGTTTCTCAATGTCCTTCATGTCCACAAGAATCTTTATTGGACTGAAGGGATCACCAGTGTCAAGAAGCTTTTGCACCATATGCTTGTAGTTCAGCTCATTGTCCACATCCATTGCATCACCAACACATTGGCTAAATATAAATTTCATGAGATGAGGAAGCAGAGGGAAAAAAAACAGTATCAAACCCCTTTGTCCTTGGGGCAATAAACTTGAACGAGAAACATTGCTTGCTAGAAACCTCATACTGTTTTTTCTCATGCTTCTCAAGAATACCTTCCAAGAATTCAAGGTAGTTGTTCTCCTCAAGTGCGAAGACCAATTCCTTCATTTTGACAGATTTTGCTTCATGTTTGGTAGAGGCCTTGCCCTTGGCAGTGAGCTGTTTGAGCTTTGAGTAGACAGTGAGGGCTATAGCAAAGGGATAGTCCTGGGTCTCCTGGGCTGAAGGTTGAGCACTAGCTCGAGATTTTTGGGCCATCTTGGTCATGGGAAAGAAGCCACGAACTGGGATGATGCGTAGCAATGTATGCATCTGCCAGCCGCGCCCGGGGTCTTTTCCCGGCTGTCTCCGAGGCGCGACTTCCGAAAATCCGTTTTCCACATACTTATGAAAACAGCTGTAATTAATTAAATTTCTTACGCACCCCTACAGGTTTAGTCGGACTGCCAATACCCGCGCCGGGTACCGGTCAATTTTGGCCTACCTGTCCGAAATCTAGCACCCGCCATGGCGGGTACGAGTTTTCGCCGGGTGCGGGTATGACTCCCGACTCCACCCAGGGTATACCCGTGCCAAACCCCTAGCACAGGCACAACTCGCAATCATGCTCCCACAGAGACCTCGCTGACAGGATAACGTCATCTGGTCCGCACTAACATAAATGGTCGTGCAGGATGGCCACCCTTATCTCAATCGCGCCCGTGTTTCATCGTGATACAGTCATGTCGTCTGCCCCAGTGCTGCCGCCGCTGGACTGCTCGCTGCTTTTCAACGATCTGGTCGAGTTCCACATGCAGAACAACCCGACGTCACCTATGTTTGTATATGCCGACGATCAGGGATCAGGTCATCACGTCACCGAGGTAACCTTCCTCGAATTTGGTCGCGCTGCGCACAGAATTGCACATGCTCTTCGTCCTGGACGTGACGGTGATGAAGGTCAAGTTGTCATGCTTATTGCTAACTGCGACACTATCCTCTTCCACACCGTTGTTGCTGGAATGATCATTGCTGGTTCAGTGGTGAGTGCATCAGCATGACATGAATCAGGGAGGCTTCTCATACAAGTTGCATACCAGCCATTCTTGGTGTCGCACCGAAACTCTGCTGCTGCCGTAGCTGATATGATGAAGAAGACGAACTGTTCGCGAATATTGACGTTGAACCATGCGCACAACGGCTTGATTGAAAACATTCGTGGGGAGATTGCAGGTCGCGAATTGGTGGTCGATGAATTGCCAACGCTGTCGTATGCTTTCCCGAAACTCGGGAACGAAGTCGACACAGACCCCTTTGTGCCATATCCCGCGCGCGCATCACGTCCTGACTCGGACAGCCCTGCGATGTACCTCCACTCCTCGGGTAGCACCGGATTCCCTAAGCCAATCCCCCACAGTTACAAAGTTCAGATATCCATCATGACGAGTCGTCAGTCATTGCTGATTATCATCGTTTCATTGTCATTGATACCTCCATGGATATCTAGCCATGATACAATCTTTCAAGAACCTACCTCTCTCCAGTCGAATTGGTGTCATGTCACTACCCGCTTTCCATGCTTACGGTACAACAGTTCAACTGTATCTTCCAATTGCTTGTCTCGTGGTTTCCGTTGTATATCCACCGCACGCGGTGACCGATCCCCACGCTGCCCCCGTCATACCAACAACTGATAATATGCTTGACTGCATCCGATGGACTGAATGCAAGGCACTGATGACGGTTCCGACGTTTTTGGAACAGTGGGCGGTCTGCAAAGAGAACGTGGAGGAACTCAAGAAGTTGGACTTGGTTGTAAGTTGCATCAGAGCGTATTTGTTCGATATGTGCATGGTTACACCCACTCTAGTTATGTGGCGGGGGTCCTTTAGCGGCAAAGGTCGGGGACGATTTATGTGCTGCTGGTGTAGCGCTATCCATAGGTTACGGAGGCACAGAGTTTGGTAATCCCACACACCCTCGACCGAAAGCGGAACTCCAAGATGGTGACTGGAATTGGTTGCGCTTCTCTGATGACGTCAAGGTCAGATGGGTTCCCTACGGAGATGACACCTACGAATGCCAAGTATTAGTACGTTTTCCTTGCGCTCTTCACTTGGTTATCACATGGCAAATATAGTCCTCTGAAAGACATCCGGTGGCTCTCGAGAACCTTCCTGACGTGAAGGGGTATGGGACATCTGATTTATTCATCAAGCATCCTACGAAGAACCTGTGGAAGATGTGAGTACTTTGTATGATTGATGACGGGAAGACTAAACTTTGTGATAGCGTCGGCAGAGCAGACGATGTCATTATGCTTGCCTCCGGAGAGAAGGCTGTGCCTGCTCCATTGGAGGGCATCATCAGTTCCAGTCCCTTGGTTCAGGGGGTAATAATGTTTGGGCGAGAGCGAAATCAAGTTGGGATCATGGTCGAACCTCGGCCTGGGCATGCTGTCGATATTCGAGACGACAATGCCGTCGCTGAGTTTAGGAACAAGATCTGGTACGTTTCGAGACTGCTCTTGTGGGACGAATATCATCGGATTTGCTGATCATATTATCAAAGGCCCCTCGTTGAAGAAGCAAACAACACTGCGCCAGCATTCAGTAGAATATTCAAGGAGATGATCCTGATTGCGACTCCCGAGAAACCAATGTTAAGGACTCCTAAAGGGAGTATCCAGAAGAAGGCGATGATCAAGGCCTACGGAGCTGAGATTGATGCGTTGTATGTATTCCTGCCTCTACGTCCCATCGACAAACTGAGTCTACTCTTTCAAAAAGATACGATGCAGTGGAAACCCCTTCCCAGTCCAACGGATTTGCAGGGCCGTCAGTTTGGACTGCGGCGATCTTAGAAGGTTGGTTGACGGAAATTGCAAACTCCATAAGTCGTGGGCATAGCATGAATCCTAGCACCGACCTCTTCGCTCAGGGTTTCGACAGGTGAGCTTCCGAGATAGGGAGACATGTTTCAGTCTTACCCCATTTCCGCAGCTTGAGTGTTACGCACTTGAGAAACCATGTCGTCAATGCATTACGGACGTCGCCGGACTCCAGGACGCGCAACACGATTTCGCGCATCCCGCCCAATATCATATTTGAGAATCCGACTATCGAACTTCTCGCAGCACGCATCGCCAGCCTTGTCGATGAAAGTGGAACATCACAGGATTTGGACCCAAAGCAGCAACATATCGCAGCAATCAGCGCTATGATTGAGAGGTATTCTGGTGGGCTACCTCGACCCGCTGCACCGGTGAATGGTACACTGCAGAACGGGATACGCCCTACTCGAGTAGTTGTATTACTCACTGGATCCACTGGTGGACTCGGATCCTTCCTCCTTGCACAACTTATTGAAAACCCGGCGGTGGACAGGATATATGCCTTCAACCGCCCATCGTCTATCTCGAGTGCAGAGCGCCAGAGGTTGGCATTTGTTGACAAGGGACTTTCGGTTGATCTTTTGAAATCAGACAAACTTGTGTATGTCGAGGCCGACGTTTCTCAAGACAAATGTGGCTTGTCGCCCGCTCTATATGAGGAGGTACTAGACACTTGTCGCTTTCTTCTTGCACTCAAGACACTGAAAAACTGTGATTAGCTCCGAAGCGCGATAACGGCGATCATTCACAACGCATGGCGCCTTGACTTCAATTTGTCCCTTGCCTCGTTCGAACCCAACATCAAAGCAACCCGAAACTTGGTGGATCTCGCTCTGGACTCATATTATAGTAACTCACTTCGGTTCGTGTTCACGTCTTCTGTCGGCTCTGCGCAATCCTGGGACCACGAAAGAGGCGCATTCCCGGAAGAAGTCCAGTTTGATCCGTCCCTGGCCGTTGGGGCGGGGTATGGGGAGTCCAAGTATGTATGCGAACGGGTGCGTAACCATTGTCTCCCCGACAGAGACATGGCTACAACCCTACTTGCGCTAGATCATCGTCAAGAGCGGTCTACGCGCGACGTCGTTGCGCATTGGCCAGATCACTGGTGGACCCAACGGATCGTGGGCAACGACGGATTGGGTTCCAATCATTGTCAAGTCAAGCATCACTCTCGGAGCCTTCCCTAGCTCCCGTGGGGTAAGTGATACGACCTGTCAGTCCATCGATGTCGAGGTTGAGAATATTATGACGACTAGGTGGTTTCTTGGATGCGTGCCGAGGACGTGGCAGCGGCTGTCCTGGACGTTGCATTCGCAGAGGACGTACACCAAGTGCTTAACATTGTCAACCCGCAGCGCCCACCCTGGATCGAAATCATGTCGTCCATCCGAGATGCTGTATTGAAGCACAAACCAACCTGGCTGACCGGCGAGTATTTGACGATGGTTCCATTCGTAGACTGGGTCATCCTGCTGGAGAAAAGAGCAGACAGTGCGACGCCAGAGGACCTCGCCGATATTGTGAGTGTTTCTCACAGGGTGTATCGTTCATATGGGAGTTGATGTTCCTTTTCCAGCCTGCGATCAAATTGCTCGAATTTTTCCGAGCAATGGCGAGGCATGAAGAACTAACCCAAACTGAGACCCACCTCAAGGAGTCACTTCAGGTGGGGGAGGCGGGCGGTATGATCGACTTTAGCACTGCAAAGGCGCAACGCGTCAGCAAGACCGTAGCGCGCATGCAACCTGTTAGGGATGTGGACGCCCATGCATGGGTCGATTACTGGTCCTCAGCGGGACTCTTCTGACCTACTGAGCGCAGAGTACTTACCAGTACTGCTCATTAACACATTCATGTTGCTTGATAAGTTTACATATATCTCGTGCCCTTGGTGACTGATGACTTATTTAGATATTCAAACCCTTTTACTTTTTACGTTTCACTTGTATGGTGATTTCCGGGGATTGTATCGCAGATGGGCCCTAGAAACACATTTAGCAAACCAGCTCCAAATCCAACAAGTCTTCTGGACCATGTATGCTTCGAATGACCAATCTCGACCGTGACTCGTTTCGGGTGTAAAGTGGATTGCAACCCAGAATCCAGCTGGTTATGAACACGCTCTGGTTCGGGGTTCCGATTGGGTCTCGGGGTCCAATACGTTATTCCAAAGAACGAGTAATCTCCCAGGTAGAGTGATCTCATAAAATGAGGCTTCCCTAAGTTAGTCGGCTGTAACCACCTTGCATCAGGCAGCACCGTAAATGATCTGGGGCTCCCGATCAATGCGACCAACCATAAACGTGTATTATGGAACCCGGTAATGAGGTAGAGTGCTCCTTGAGGATGTCGTCATAGAGCTTTTTCTCGAGCAATCGCTACCAGCGTTGTGAATGACGGTATGTCAGAGCGGTAATTACTCTGTGAACCAGTGGCGTTGAGCACCTTGTGGGGTGGGAGCATGAGCGTCGTCCCTTCATTCCGGCACGGCGGCAAAAGACTGAGTGGATGATCAATCCGTTCAGCCTGTTATGCACGGGCAGTCAAGGAAGGTTTCGTGACGGCTGGAGGTCGAGCACGCCCGCGAGCCTTGTTCCGTCTAGGTCACCAAAGGGACTGATAAAAGCCTACCGTGTGATGCAGAAGAACACATGAAAGCTAACTTGCTCTGAAATGAGGACGGCGACGTCTCCGATCTCGAGTCCCAGTCCCTCTTGTTGATAGCTATCCGGAATTCAAAGTGGGCCAATGCTCGGTGCGGGAGCGCGGTCGTCAGAAGGTTCCACGGGACGAGACAAGGTTGCACGCGCCACATACGTCCTGCAAGAAATTAGACATGATACCGTATCAAATTGTGGCGCGTCCGAGTCGCGAATGGGAGCACAAGTCTGTGGACGAACTTAGAAGGCGGGAAATGGTGCAAGTAAAAAGCCTATTGCTTTGGAAATGTAACCATAATGATCGTTCGTGGCTGTGCAATCGTAACACCCCTTTTCCCTTTCGACTCTCATGGCCGCAGCCCCTATACTGTAGAACCGTCTTCACAAGGAACATCTCCGTTGTCCGTGCTTCGAGCTTCAAACGCGGTCGCCATTGAGGCCTTGAGGCCCTACCCGATGTCTGAGCGCCAGTGGCCAGACTTTGGCACTGCAAAACTTCGATTTACAGCACGTCAGCAAGAACCTCGCGGCGTAAACACAGCCCGAAAGGGCCTCGGACGTGGACGCCCGCGCACGACTCAAACATCGGATTTCAAACCTGCCCTTGCGACACTGCCTACTGCATAAGCGTAAAGTACGACCCAATTTTTAACTTTTTCGCTTCCCGAATCCCCCCGTGACGTACGGCCGCATCAGTTTTATTGCGTGAGCCGGATATGCACATGAGCTGAATCCTCGGTAGAACCATCTTCTACCATCAGCGCAATCAGTACGATCAATGGGTCCTGGTCGGACAAGGAACTGAGACTGAACAGGCTACTCCGACTCTGCTCGGGTGGAGCATTGTACGCATTCGGTACCCCCGCGGACCCTCGAACGCAAAGAGAAGTCGGGGTGAGCACATCGATGATCACGCTGCGCATGCTAAGCTCACTGTACAACGTAACCTGTCGAGGATCCCGCCCAAGGGCCACAGCTGGAGCGTTTTTTTTCGTTGCGTCCGAGGCGCCGTCCGGGTAATTTCTTTATGGTCTCTCACTCTCTCTTCCGAGCGGTGATTTCGAGACTATATCCGTCCGAACCCGACGACCTTGACCGAGGTGGTGGAGGAAGAGAAGGTGGAGCGCGAGAGAGATCCCGATTGATTCGTCAATGGGAACCCGTTAAAGTTAAAGTGGCTTCTTGAGGCCCTGGGACTCCTCGGACTCTTGAACGGATCCGCACGTTCGCCCCCGTCTCCAAAGTCGACTTGCTTTTCTAAGTACGACCATGACCATGACCACCCCACCACCCACACTCACCGTTGTCGTTCGAAACCATCGTCAGCTTATATAGCTCCATGTTCATGTCACGAGCACGTTCGACGTCCGGATCACAAGATAACGGCACAGAGGCAGCGATCATCGCTGTGGCTATTCAAGTTACGATGTCGACCATACGATTTGCGTACTTACCGACTTGTTCGGGACAAGTTCGACGGTCACACCCCGCAACATCCCCGGCGCAGCCAAAGCGGCCCAACTTGCCGGTCTTCGCAAGTGAGATCGAATCGCACGTCGCGACATGATCAGGGAGTTTCTTTTTAAGCGGAAGCAAATGCAATCTCGGAAAGTAAAAGCCGGAGCGAAAAGCAGAAATTGGTAAGCAAAAAATTGTCACAGTTTCCGACGACATGGATGATAGGGCGACCGACATCCTCTGAGATGTCAATACTCCGGGGTCGAGACGGATAGGAAGACTGACACGTGGTGAGGCGTTTATCGATCTTTTTTTAAAAAAGCTTGTTATTTTCAGCCTGTGGTTTGGCCACAGGTGTCATTGCGCTGTGATGCCGAGACCAAGCGGCCCGGGCTCGACATGGTGGCGCAGTGGCAACCGCCACATACTGTACTACCTCATACTCTGGACTACTATATATTGTAGGTGGTGGCGGATGTGGGGATATTTTGAATGGCATCGATTGCTGAGGGTAAGTGTTCCCTGCCCCCCGCCTATGGGGCACTTCAAGGGGTAGAGGCAGAGGTAGGCAGAGCTGCATATTGGATCGTGTCATGACATTGACACTGACATCGCACTGACACTTCAAACCAAAGAAAAGCCATCTACACGTTCCTCTCGCTGTCAACCTCCAACATTCTTGTGCTACAGGCGTGTGCGCCACCCAGCAGATGGTCTGGTGGCATAGGGGCATGAGGCAAGGATCGTCGATCATCCGTACCTCTTCTTATCGATTATCAAGGTACGTCAGCTGGTCCAATGGACAACTGCCACTTCAACTCAGTGGGCAACGTGGAACCAAAGTGGCATCACGTCCTGGTAACGTCACATGCACGACGAATAAGTTTGCCATCCAGCTTGCCTCGATGCTTGACCCCATTGACGAATCATTAATCAACCCGTGAGTCACGACTCGGCATGGATTGTGCCGTCAATGATGGTAGTATCCGAATCATGATGTCACTCGTCACTGACGCCTTGTACGCCACATACATATATGTAGTATATTTCCAGCTCTTTTTTTCTCGCGCACTGACGGCAACAATGGAATCAGTATGGGCGGGGCGCCCGGTCAGATGTACATGCCCATCATGCATGTATGTACAGCATTTTCCTTTTTGTCTTGGCCGGGCTGCTTGCCGTGTTCAGTTCCGAAAACGTTGTCCGAACACTGATCGGTTAATCGATACTTTTTGTTCGACGTATATACATATATGTACAGCTTCAGGTTCCATCCCGATTCCCTTGGGAAGTTCGACAGGCTGATATGGCGTTAAAAATACATAAACGATGGCGCAAAGAACCCATTTCCAAGGTAGTGATGGGAATTGATGATGGAATGTTGATTTCTTCGTGGTACGTGACGCGAATGTATGCAGTGGCTACTTTTTTTCCCAGCACTAGGACGCTCTTGCGAACGTGTCACCTGGGGCGAAAAGCGGAAACAACAGTGACGAGGTAAGACAGCGCAAGCGGTGTCGTTCCTTTTCTTTGGCGTCGGATGAAGTGTCACTTTGCATTCGCCCTCTCAATCCCCTCGAGTGACCACTCGAGTGACCACCTCTCCTCTTTCAAACTGACACTCGACGTGCTTTCAATGCAGGCTCACAAGAGCAAGACAAGGACAAAAAAAACTTCGCAGTCGCCCGAATTCGGGAGGCACATTTCTGCGCTTCAATTCTCCCGCTCTAACCGAATCCGAAATTTTTATCCTTTTATTGCTTTCTTTTTTTTTGTGTTTCTTCGCTTCCCCTTGTTCCCAGTATAGACAACAGGTCCAGGGTCAGTTTGACGGTAGAACTTTTTGAGTCTTTGTCGTAACTCAAGGTTTTTTCAGTTGTGTTACTTATGTAACTAAGGCTCGGTTAAAGTGAAAACGTTTAGCTTAGACAAGGGTGAGACCTTTCAATTGCTTTTGTGGAAAACTAGGTGTTGTCGCGTAAAGGTTGACGTGTTTTCGAAACGCGTCTTTGTTGCCAGAGCGCTGCAACTGCTGATTGGGTGGGGAAAAAGGTCTTGCCAAATGGGTAAAACAACGACTTGTTCGGTCCGTGCTGGTGCTTGCATGTTGCATGGCGACATTTAGGTGCCATATTTTTACGTGTCAGTCGAACGCTCTGGCCGCGGAACAAGACAGAAACCGTTCCGTGCCAGCTGACCCACCTGCAAGGACGGATTGTGATGCTATCTAGGACTGATCGTACCATACCTCTGGCAGGCAATCCATCCTCTTCTTCAAATCTCCAATCCACAACTGACACACCAAATGAGTTCCTTGGGTATCGCGATTGTGACAGGTGCTGCACAGGGCATTGGTCGTGCCATCAGCCTGCGACTCGCTGACGATGGGTTCGACGTCGTCATCAATGACATCCAGTCCAACAAGGCCAACCTCGAGACCGTCCGCGCGGAGATCACACCGAAGGGACGACGAACGATGGCGATCGTGGCAGACGTGACGGACGAGGGGCAGGTCAAGGCGATGATAGACGATGTCGTTCGAGAGCTGGGTGGATTGGACGTGGTTCGTTTTTCTTGATGATGATTGAGAATTGATGTCAATCAGTCC
>JBBPKW010000472.1:0-15683 GCA_038089475.1 Boletus aff. vermiculosoides | reverse complement strand
CATGATAGCCGTAGACTAGACCCGAGGTGATCTGACATGGTACGCCGATCTCGTGTTCAGCGAAGTGCACCCATTGATCGACAATCGCGGCTTCCTGCGCATTGGAGCCTAACAGGCTAACTCTGGTCCCGATGCTGCTTACTAGGACAGATGAGTCCATGATAACCGTCTATTGAAGAAATCCTGGGTAACTCACGATAGCGGGCGATCGTAGCACCTTCGATCAGCTTGAATCCATCCTTTCCCTCGAAGGTAGGGATCTTTCCATAAGGAAACTTGGCAGTGAACTCAGGTGGTTTGTTCACATACGTGCACTCAGGTTGTTCGAGTTCAAATCCATTGAGGGCTGCAACACTGAGGATCTGTAACGAAATAGTAAAAGTTAGCTTGCGTCTGAAGACGCAGGCCATTTCTGAACGCACAACTTTGGACTGAGGCTGGCGAGGGTGACCCCAGAGTGTACCGACAACAGTCATTTTACTGCGTGAATATAGAAGTTACCGATGTTGAACGATGAGATGATGAGGGCCGCAGTTGGCCCAAGATGGGACCTCTTATATACTCGTGCACTGACTGATAGCAACTCCGACTGCATCAGCGAACCTTACAGTCAGCAAGCAAGTTGCATTGGTAATCCACGGTACCTGACCGTGTTCCATAACAAAGAGCTTGTTGTACCACCGGTAACAGTAGTAACTCGTGTGGGGCAATGCCAACGTGATTTGACCCTGCGATGTAGTCCGCCGAGTGCATCCAATGAGTCATTTCGGATCCACGACTCGCCAAGCACTCCTGTGGAGAACTGTATCGCCGCTGCGAAGCCCAGCCGGAGGCAACTGTAAGCTGAATCAGCGCAGCATCCCGTACCAATTACGAGCCTGAATAATCCGTCCAAGTTTGGGTCGGGCAACTACGTGCGTGACTTGCTGCAAGCAATTCCCAGTTGAACCTTCCTGTGCGTTGCCGAACCTTACAAGGCATGGTGCATGAAGCACGGTCTGGCCTAGAGGGGTTTAACTTCCCAACATGAATTGCCAAATCAGTACGGTACATGTGCCATGTACAGTTTTATGTAATTAGGCCGCAGCAATAATCTTTTCAGGCACGTTGCATAGATAGTAATCACGATACTTTTGGCTTGTTTCGCGTTCACTAGCACTACTGAGCGCTGAGCTGTAACAGATTCCGACCATCTAACCTGTTACAACTTCATCGATCGCATCGCATTCATCCGAGTCGGCACGGACGAGATTGTATGAACACAGACTGCAACATTCCAACAGACCAATACTGTAGGTTCAGTGATCGCCACATCCACAAATCCCTCCGATCTCCCGTACTATCCCACCCTCTCGTCTCAGTCACATCTTTGCATAATGGGCGAAGATGTGTGAATACTGCCCACGTTCAGCAGCCCCTAGTGAACCACGTGTGGCAGTGAAAATCACACCAGCCAGAACATAGTCAGCGAGGGTCAGAGTATCCGAGGTCAAGTGAACAGAGGGCGCGCTTCTGGATACGAGTCGGGGTAAGTGATGTAGCATGAGGTACTTTAGATGTTTATCGTGTGCCTACAGCAAGCTGGCAAACATCCTGCGCCGCAGAGAGTCCACATCCAGGTGCCATGTCTTCAAAGTTCACCTTTCGATCAGATCACCAGACAATATAGTTCCCGCTAAGACCCATATGATGCTTATAAATTGAGTGACCGTTCTGTAATGTTCCCTGCTCTCGGGAAAAGGAAGACCCGTATGCGGATGACATAAATTTTGTAGGTCATCGTACAGTACATTTGGTCATACATAGTACTCTTCATGCCATCGTGGAGATCAGTGGTATGACAGTTATGCCCCATCGATCACCGGTTGAGACTTAGTCACCGACACAGCCTGCCAACAAGATAAGCGCGACCAGTCAGTTTAATAGGGGTGAACGTGTATCGCTGCAGTATACCATCATCACTTTCACCCCAGATGTTGAGGTATGCTGGACTGTAATCTGTATTGATTCTAAGTTCTCACTGTTCTGTTGCCAGTTACACATGATTTAGAGTTTACCAGCGGGCCCACTGCTCCATGTGTGAATGATCCCCGACCTCACGCTCGTCGAGCCTGAACCAAGCTGAATAATTAACTTTTGATCTCGTAAGTGTATCCCACGCCGTGCTTCCGTAAGTATGATTCTGGCAGACAGTTCAACTCACATTGACTCACTAGGGATGGGAGAATCACTGGTCGTCATGGTGAACTCTTGCCAATGAAGATATCACTGTAGCATGCGCGGGAGTTGTTGATACTGAGTCAGTATGGTGCACACTTGGCAAGCCGCACGGCTCCGGGATGCGGAGGGCGCTGCATACAGAGAGAAATTGAGAGAATCGGGAATAAAGGTGGAACTTATTAAAGACCCGATTAGTATCTATGCAACATGCCCAGGCAAAAGATCTTGATGGGCGTGCGTAAGTCAGAAGAGCTTCTCCAGTAGAAACGACAGCCACTTCTGGAATGGTGAATGTCACTACATATGCGGCGGTAATGTGTACTGAGGAAGAGGAGGCGTCTACAGCTGAAGTGGTTAACCACGGTGAAGAATATGTTGGAGCGCGCAACGCGTGACCGCTCGAATACCAAACCTTGTGCCGTCTACGTATATATATTTGTACTGTTACGGACTTACTCCCTCATCCGTTCACTCACACGGTTGAGGGTAAGCCCTATTACTCACTATTTTGATACCGCCGTACTTACGACTAGGACAGTTGACGTCCGTCTAGGTACTGAATATCATCCGTTCACTCACACAGTTGAGGTTGACGTCCATCTAGCTTTAACAGAATATGTAGTATGTAGTACTTACCAAGTGAATATGCCAGGGGAAGGTTCAACTGGGAATTATTTGCAGGCAGCAATAATGCGCATAGTTACCCGATCGGAGCTTCAAGTGGATGGAATATTAAATTGGCGGGCTCGTGATTAATACAGGATACTGCGCTGATGCGCAGTTTGCAGTTAGGGCTTCGCAGCGGCGACACTGCTCGCTTCACAAGAGGCAGCTTGGCGAGTTGCGGATTGGCAATGATTCGATCGGTTGACTCAGCAGGCTACACCGCGGGGTCAAATCACCGCGGTCTATCAGGTTCCTTAACGAGTCACTCCTTACCGTCACCGGTGAGACGACAAGCTCCTTGTTACGGAATGCGATGAGGTGCTGTGGATTACCGATTCAGCTTGCTTGCTGACTGGGAGGTTTACGGAGTCGCCACCATTAGTCAATGCACGAGGGTATAAGAAAACCTATCTTGGACACTGTAACCCTCATCATCTGATCGTTCAACATTGTTTTCGTAATTTCTATATCCGCACAGTAAAATGACTCCTGCCGGTACTCTCTGGGACGACGTTCGTCAGCGTCAGTTGAAAGTCGTACGTTCAAAGATGACCCACGTCTTCGCACCGAAACTAACTTTTATTATTATTTCGCTACAGATCCTCAGTGTTGCGGCCGTCAATGGGTTTGAGCTCGAACAACCTCAGTGGACGTTCACAAACAAACCTCCGGAGTTTACGTCCAAGTTTCCCTATGGAAAGGTTCCCGCCTTCGAGGGGAAGGATGGCCTCAAGCTGATCGAAGGTACTACGATTGCCCGGTATCGTGAGTGGCCCAGGAGCTGTTCAATCAACGGTTATCATGGACTCACCTGTTCTAGTGAGCAACATCGGGACCGAAGTTAGCCTGTTAGGGTCCAACGCGCACGAAGCAGCGATTGTCGATCAATAGGTGCATTTCGCTGAACACGAGCTCAGCGTACCAACTCAGAACATCACCGGTCTGATCTACGGCTTCTATGGACCTTTCAATCTAGAGGTAAGGACTAAAATTATCGTTGATTCAAGTCAGATATCTGAAGCACTCGCTATAGACCATTAATAAAATTAATGAGCGCCTTGCTCGTGGCCTCACACACCTCGAGTCCCATCTTGCGGCGCAACCCTCTGGTTACGTGGCATTGGACACTCTCACCCTCGCCGATTTTGTTCTGATTGGGGTGATTTTTGCCGCCGCGCGTGTTTCGCTTGGATCTGTTGAACGCGCACAATACCCACACATTTTTGCTCATTATGCAAAGATGACTGCAGACGAGAGGTTGAAAAAGTACTGGGGAACGGAGGAGTTTGTGGATGTCCGAATCACTGAACCCAAGACATTTACATTCTCCTAAGGATGCACAGGAAGATGGATATGTGTTGATGTGATTCCACTGGACGTCATTGTACTAGTACAGATGGACATATTCATGTTGGCATATGAAACCTTGGCACTCGCTTCGATCAAAGATATATGACTTCATCTTATTCTCTTGTGCACCTTTATGCATAGGGGTCTGCGAGCGGAACTTACTGAGGACCAAGCGTGTTGCATACGGAGAGAAATGGAGGGGATTTGGAGCAAAGGTAGAAGTCAAGACGCACAAATGTGTTGCGTATGGGACACTGGGACATGATGAATAGGGTATTGGCCGTCGGAAGGACTAGCCATGGTGGCAGATGCAATCAGAGCACTGCGTCGCAGGTGTATTCAAAGTTGCATGATTCGACGACAAGTTATCGTGGTAAGCAATTAGTAGCCGCACGATGTTCCATACATGTGTACAAGAGAATAATGTGAAGTGATATATCTCTGAATTGAAGCGAGTGCCAAGGTGTCATATGGCATAAGTATATTCAGTTGTACAACGACATACAGTGGAATCGCATCAACACACATCCATCTTCCTGTACTTCCTTAAGAGGGTGTATATGTCTTAGGTTCAGTGATTCGGGCATCCACAAAGTCCTCCGTTCCCCAGTACTTTTTCAGCCTCTCATCTGCAGTCACCTTTACATAATGAGCAAAAATGTGCGGGTATTGTGCGCGTTCAGCAGATCCGAGCGTAACACGCGCGGAACCAGAAGTCACACCAGCTAGAACAAAGTCGGCCAGGGTAAGAGTGTCCAATGCCACGTAACCAGAAGGATGCGCCGCAAGATGGGACTCGAGGTAGGTGAGGGCACGAGCAATGCGCTCAGCGATTTTATTAATAGTCTAGAGCGAGTGCCTCAGATATCTGGCTTGCATTGACGGAGATTTTAGTCCTTACCTCGAGATTGAAAGATCCATAGGAGCCGTAGATAAGACCCATGGTGTTCATAGTTGGTGTGCCGATCTCATGTTCAACGAAATGCACCCATTGATCGACAATCGCCGCCTCCTGCGCATTGGAGCCTAACAGGTTGGCTTTGGTCCCGATGCTGCTCACTAGGACAGGTGAGTCCATGATAACCGTCGATTGAATAACTCCAGGATGGGCTACTCACGATAGCGGGCAATCGTAGTACCTTCGATCAACTTGAATCCATCCGTTCCCTCGAATGCAGGGATCTTGCCATAAGGAAACTTGGCCGTAAATTCCGGAGGTTTGTTCAGGAACGACCACTGCCGTTGTTCGAGCTCAAATTCATTGACAGCCGCAACACTGAGGATCTATAGCGAAATAGTTAGCTTCGGTCCGAAGACGCAGGTCATTTATGAACATACAGCTTTGGTCAGAGGCTGGCGAACGTCGCCCCAGAGAGTACCGACAGGAGTCATTTCACTGCTTGAATATAGAAGTTATCGATATTGAACGACGAGATGATGAGGGCTGCAGTGGTTCAAGATGGGACTCTTATACGCTCGTGCATTAACCAATAGTATGCAGCAGTAAACCTTACAGTCAGCAAGCAAGTTGAATCGATGATCGATTAATCCACGGCACCTCGTCGTATTCCGTAACAAAGAGCTTGTCGCATCACCGGTGGCAGTAGTACGTAGGACAATACTAACGTAATTTGACCCCGCAATTAGTAGTCTGTCGAGTCATCCGCTAAGTTGTTATACTTGGTGATGGCCCTTAGTACTCTTGATGCGTCCATGGATACCAGTGGTGTGATAATTAGTATGACTCACCAATCACCAATTAGGTCCTACACAGCCTGCCAACAAGATATCTCGTGCGGCGATCGGTCACTTTGATAGGGGTAAACTTGTGCCGCTACAGTATACCACCACCTTCACCCCAGATGTCGAGGCGTGTCGGACCATGATTTGTATTCTGATTCCATGTTTTTGCTGTTCTGATTCCAATTATATTAGTACATGGTTTGGAGTTTACCAGCGGGCCCACCCCATGTGTGATTGGCACTGTTGATCGAGATCTCGTAAGATGCAGTCCACGCCGTGCTTCCGTAAGTATGATTCCACTCGAGACACTTTGATAGGGGTCACAGGGATGTACGTACGATAATTGCGCTGCATGTACGTTTCTCAAGTTCTAAATAGAAAGAAATCATATAGGAGTCGTCACATTGACTCACCAGGGGTGGGGAGTTCCCGGGTTGTCATAGTGAACCATACTTGCCAATAAGGACATGACCGCAGCACGTTCGGGAGTTGTTGATACTTGATACTAGCTGAGTCAGTATGATGCATGCTTGGCATGTACTCATGGCTCCACGGCTCCAGTAAGCGGAGGGCATTGCATAGTACGGAGAGAAATCGAGAGGATTGGGAGTAAAAGTGGAAATTAAGACCTACAAACGTGTCGGGCATGGGACGCTGGGAATGGACGGATTGGCCGTCGGAGGGAGGTATCATGATGGCAGATGCCAAGCAGGGCGAGATGTATCCAAAGCTGGATGATTCGACAACAGATTGTCACGATAAACAACTGGCGGCGTCCGCATGGCGTTCGTGAACGAGAATAGTGTGAAGTGATATATTTTTGAATTGAAGCGAGCACCAAGACTCGGACGTCATGACAAGAGCAAGTTTTTTATATTCATCTGTACAACGACATCCAATGGAATCGCATGACGCATACCCACGTTCCCGTATATCCTTAGGAGACTGGATATGTCTTAGGTTCAGTGGCTCGGATATCCGCAAAGTCCTCCGTTCCCCAATACTGTTTCACCCTTTCATCTGCAGCCACCTTTGCGTAGTGAGCAAAGATGTGTGGGTATTGTGCGCGTTCAGCAGATCCGAGCGAAACACGCGCAGCAGCACAGATCGCGCCAGCCAGAACAAAGTCCGCGAAGGTTAGAGTGTCCAGTGCCACGTAACCAGAAGGTTGTGCCGCAAGATGGGACTCAAGGTAGGTGAGGGCACGAGCAAGGCGCTCGGCAGTCTTATTAATGGTCTACAGCGAGTGGTTCAGATATCTGACCTGATACAACGATGATTTTAGTTCTCACCCCAAGGTTGAAAGGTGCATGATAGCCGTAGACCGTACCCGAGATGATCTGAGATGGTACGCCGATCTCGTGTTCAGCGAAGTGCACCCATTGATCGACAATCGCGGCTTCCTGTGCATTGGAGCCTAACAGGCTAACAGTCCCGATGTTGCTCACTAGAACAGATGAGTCCATCATAATCGTCGATTGAACAGCTCCTGGGTCACTCACAATACCGGGCAATCATAGTACCTTCGATCAACTTGAATCCATCCGTTCCCTCGAAGGTAGGGATCTTTCCATAAGGAAACTTGGCCGTAAACTCCGGGGGTTTGTTCAAGAACGACCACTGAGGTTGTTCGAGCTCAAATCCATTGACGGCTGCAACACTGAGGATCTATAGTGAAATAGTAAAGGTTAGCTTCCATCTGAAGATGCAGGTCATTTCTAAACGTACGACTTTGGACTGAGGCTGACGGGGGTGACCCCAGAGAGTACCGACAAGAGTCATTCCACTGCGTGAATATAGAAATTATCGACGTTGAACGATAAGAGGATGAGAGTTGGACCGATCCAAGACGAGTCCACTTATACCCTCGGCATGCATCGACTAATATGGCGACCCCGTAAACCTCAGAGTCAGCAAGCAAGCTGAATCAGTAACACCTCGGGCACGGTCGGGTAAGTATTGAGAACTTAGTCTACACATACCCGTAAACATATTGCGCCTAGGAAAAAGAAAATGTATTTGACCCTGTCGGAGAAACATAGTCTTCCAAAAGAGGAAGGATAAGTTTGCTTAAGTTATCTAAAATAATAATGAAAGGTCTGTCATGCTAACAAATAAATAACGGATTCCGAAAAAGATGTGGCTTTTGTTGTTTACAGTCAACTCCCTCTTAACCCACACCCACCGGGATCGTCCGTGGGGGAATGGGTTATGAGGGGGTATGGGATATGTGGGAGGTCGGTTTTTCGGGAGGGAAAAATTTACTTCCATGTTCGTCTAGCAGGGGAAGAAATAGGATATAACTACTCTTTTAAAGAATAATGGCTAATGGATTTCGTCTCCCTCATGTTCCGTATCCCGGCGGCCGTGCGTATCATTCTCCCGAATGAACCCGGTAACTGTCACTGAGCGAGTCCTTCATATATTTTCACAACAGCAGTGTTGCTTGAAGGGCCTCGACACCTGTAGGCGCCGCCTCGACAGCATCATCCGACTCCAAGTTGTCACTCAGACGTTACCCGACTCTTCCTACACCTCTTTCGCTTCCATCACCACTTCATATATGAGTCCTGGTCAGTTGCCTCAAAGAGTTGATGTACCTCAACAGCAGGATTGAAGAACCTGGCGGTGTCCAATCGATTCAAGTCCTGAAGACTTTCAGTCATTTGGGTCTCTTTGCTATATTGGATTGTTGAAAATATGCTTTGTTTGAAAAAAATGAAATAATTATATACAAAATTACCTTATTTGGTACTATTAAACCTAAACCCATGTGTTATCACACTTAAGAAGGGTATGGGTTATGGGTTATGTAGGTGAAATCCCTGCAAACCGACTCAGGAAATCTATGGGTTAAGAGGGAGTGCGGGTTAACTAGGGTATGGGTTAGGAGGGAGTTAGCTGTATCATTCACACCGTAAGTGGTACACGTTCTCGTGACCGCGGTTGAGTCGTTTCAGCTATATCGGTCTCCTCTTCCTCGGTTCACATTACCATCATTATAGTGACGACGTTCAACCTTAGCGACCGTCCCTCTAATGGAGAGGCTATTCTGACATTCACATGCCCATCAAGGTCACTTCTGGGGCATGTTGCACAGATACTAATCAGGTCTTAATTTCCACCTTTACTCCTGATCCTCTCGATTTCTCTCCATATGTAATGCCCTCCGCATGCCGGAGCCGTGAGCACATTGAGTCACAGTATCAACAACTTCCGAGCATGATGCGGTGATATCTTTATTGGCAAGTATGGTTCACCATAATGACCCATAGATTGCTCACCCCCAGTAAGTCAATGTTAAGACTACTACTTGATACTGTAGATGATTTCCTCTATTGAGAACTAAAAAAATGTACACCTGTGTGCTGGAGGGCATTCCGTACGGAGAGAAATCAAGAGGATCTGGAGTAAAGGTAGGGACACTGGAAATGGATAGGGTATTGGCCGCCGGAAGGGCGGGAGATGCAATCAGGACATTACGAGATGTATTCAAAGCTGCATGAGTCGACGACAGGTTATCATTATAAGCAAGTAGCGTCTGCATGATGCTCCATAAACGCGTACAAGAGAAGGTGAAGTGATGCATCTTTGAATCGAAGCGAGCGCCAAGGTATCATGACAAAAATATCGTATATCCATCTGTACAACAACATCAAGTAGAATCGGATCAACACATGACCATGTTCCCGTACATCTTTAGGAGCGCGGCAATGTTTTGGGTTCAGTGGATCGGACATCCACAAAGTGCTCCGTACTCCAGTACTGTTTCAGCCTCTCATCTGCAGTCACCTTTGCATAATGAGCAAAAATGTGTGGGTATTGTGCGCGTTCAGCAGATCCGAGCGAAACATGCGCAGCAGCACAAATCGCGCCAGCTAGAACAAAGTCGGCGAGGGTCAGAGTGTCCAATGCCACGTAACCAGAGGGACGCGCTGCAAGATGGGACTCGAGGTAGGTAAGGGCACGAGCAAGGTGTTCATCATTTTTATTGATAATCTATAGCGAGTGCTTCAGATATCTGACCTGTGTCAATGGTGATTGTAGTCCTTACCTCGAGGTTGAAAGGTCCATGGAAGCCGTAAACCAGACCAATGGTGTTGTGAGCTGGTTCGCCGATCTCGTGTTCGGCGAAGTGCACCCATTGATCGACAATCGCAGCTTCCTGCGCATTGGAGCCTAACAGATTAACTTCTGTCCCGATGCTGCTTACTGGCATAGGTGAGTCCGTGATAACCGATTGAACAGCTCCTGGCGCCCACAATAGCGGGCAATCGCAGCACTTTCCGTCAGCTTGAACCCATCCATTCCCTCGAATGCAGGGATCTTTCCATAGGGAAATTTGGCCGTAAACTCCGAAGGTTTTTTCATGAACGTGCACTGAGGTTGTTCGAGCTCAAATCCGTTGGCGGCTGCAACGCTGAGGACCTGTAGGGAAATTGTAAAAGTCAGCTTCGGTCTGAGGACGCAGGTCAATTCTGAACGTACAACTTTGGTGTTATGCAGGCGAACATCACCCCAGAGAATACCGATAGGAGTCATTTCGCTGCGTGGATATAGAAGTTATCGAAGCAGTGTTGGTCGATCAGATGACGAGAGGCGCAGTGCGAGATGGGACCTCTTATACACTCGACTAATAGCAACTCCGACTGTATCATATTTCGTGGTAAAGCACTTGTCATCTCACGATGACCGGTGAAAGAAGTGGTCAATCACGTTGGCATTGCCTTGCCTTAACGAGCGGTGATTCGAATCCACGGCTCGTGTAGTCTGCGGAGTCAACCGATGGCAGCCACTACTAATCCGCAACTCGCCATATTGCGTCTTGAGAAGATCGCAGTGTTGACGTGGCGAAGGCCGCGAGCTGGATCAGCATGGAGTACCCAAGGCCGAGTATGCGGAGGGCGCATCGCTAGAAGCGACTTATATGCTGAGACATTCCGGATGTTTATCATGTGCCTACAGCAGACTAGTCAAACATTTGCTAATGTAGCAGTGTTTAACTTACCTTGTGATAGGAAGGTCCACTGAAGCCGTGGGCTACGTATGCATGATGTTATAAAGAGGCTCCCAAAGCTCGTGTTCAACAAAGTGAGCCCACTCGTCAACCAGCGCACTTGTGCCCTTCATTTGCGCCCAGCAGGTTTGCTATGCTGCTCCGAGTCACTAATTGTTACAAGGCTTATTCAGCATGCTGAGCCACCAGAACGGTAGATTACACTGAAGACGATTCTTGACTCCTGTGCATGACTGAGAACCACAGAGTGTCGGTGTGAACAGATCAACACCTCAGATGGTCGTATTGGGAATGCGCACAGAATTAGCTGTCGGTGAGCGCGTGGGCGTGGGTGTGACACAAGCGGCGACAAACGGGCAAAGAGAAAATGCTGCGCCATTGCCGCAACTCCCGCGCATCACCTAATTGGGATGTGGACCAACCACTCACTGCAGCTCGTCCGCCCGTACGTAGTGGGGCCCCCCCAGTGCCGGTGCAGCAGCGTCGTAGTACAGACTATCTGTATACATCATCGTATATCGTTATCAAGAGGCCCACCGCATAGGTGAAGTACTCACACAGTTGCAGCACAGGCACAGGTCACACGAATGAAGTATTCCGAGTTGAGTCATTGTTCGTCATTCCGATCACTCACTTTGTCATGTTTGCATGTTGTTCACAGGTTCTACAGTATGCATTACTTCGAACGGGGACAACTTGCCCATCTCGCCTTAGAGTTGCTGCATTGTCAAAGTCTGCACGTACTATATAGGCCCAGGATCGTCGCAGCACTGTCGGCACAACGAGAAAATACTGCGCTGCTACTGTGACTGCTGCGCATCACCTAATTGGGACTTGGACCAACCACTCAGCTTGTTCACACGTAGTGGGGCTGACTGTCTCCATACATCGTGTGTCGTTACGCATTATCTCGATATACTATGTATCTGGACTATTAATCCTTTTTCTTGACACCGCAACAACGCGTGGTCGTGGCTGCATGCATTTTTGAGGTATGGTTACTGTCGGTACATCTTTGTGTTCCTCATTGTGTTCACTAGTGCTTTGACTGAAGTTGGGACTGTGCTACCATGCCAAGGTTCCAGTAATGCACTATGTACAGTGTAGTAAAACTTGGACATACCATGAACTCACTCTCACGCTTAGCACGCAGGAGCAACTACACAACATACACAATTCTGTACGTTGTGTGGTCGACACGAATGAAGTATTCTGAGTTGAGTCATTGTTCGTCATTCCAGCCACTCACTTCAATGTTAGCCTAATACCATCTTTCAATAAAATGCAGGGTCGCAGCTGCACTGCTGCGCTACACTGCTGCGCTGCTATGTGGCATCGTAGCACTGCTGCGCTGCAGTACGGCATTGCAGCACTACTGTGCTACACTCCTGCACTACAAACCGGATTGGCTTCATGGTGTCACTGTTTTGTGAAATTTCAAGGTGCATCACATTTTCATTGTCTTCCCTGACCATAGCACCTACCTTTGCCACTCTTCCCATTCTCCCTATCCTCGACCCTCATTGATAGTTTTTATTTTGTGGATGTAGGGTTGCAGTTGCACTGCTGCACCAGTGTACGGCATCGCAGCATCCGTGCTACACTGCTGCGCTGCTATACGGCATTGTAGCACTGCTGCGCTACACTGCTGCGATGCCATATGGCAGCATAGCAATACTAAATTCGAGTTGACCATTCCCCACAGTGGATCTGAGCAATTTGAGTGGAATAAAGACAAGGTAAAATTTCAAAGGGATATTGATTACATTCATTTTGTGAATAAAGTGGTATATAAGTATGAGTAGGGGTTGGAGTCAGTAGAATGGAGTCGTACATATGCCCATTAGTGGATGTCGTCATCTTGGTTGCCCGCAGGGTTGCAGCTACACTGCTGCGCTAATGCCACCGTGCCGAATACCCAATTTGGTAGTTGACTGACAAACCTGGTGCTCCGAGTACTGCGATAACTCGGTATTTTGAGAAACTATCATACAGGTAAAGGCCAATGAGTGATTGAGGTATGGATGACAGTGAACTATGGTTGTATCAATATACTAATTTTGCTTATACTAGTGCTACGTGCAACAAGTGAGTGTTCGTGACAGCGCAGCACCGGCGCAGCACCGGCGCGGCAATGGCGCGTGCGAGCGCGGCAGACGCGCAGCATTTTCCTTGTGCCCGCGACAAACGCAGGAACTTCCGAATTCGGGCCTGCAAGTTTGAACGCGCAAACGGAACGGCTTGACGGCACTCGGAAGTCGACTCGCACGTCCGCGTCATCGCCGGCGAGTCTGATCAATAATACGATCACCTTGGTTTCCACCATCAAGGAATCCTTTTACGTTGTGGGCCGTCAAGTAAACTGGTGATAAATCACCCATTCAACGATCCCACTTTATCGCCGTGCAGTGAGTAGGTATGACCAATATTGCTGATCATGTTAAGAGGACATGCGTCACAGAGCTGAGGTGAGTACGCGCTTGTCGGGAGGTAGGTCAGGTATAAAGCCTGCCCCATGAAACTGCATGAGTGAGCACTAACAGTTGCAACCCACCTGGTCACCTTCCCTTCGGAACAAGACAGTACATACTACAATGACTCGTGTTACGACCAACCTTGGAGGAACGGCATCCAATGTCGTTGTTGGGAAAGTCGCTGTAAGTTCAAATCATTCCATCCAACCTCACAACAGCCTCACACCGTCTCTGCGATAGCATGGTCTCATGATGATGACGCAAGTATCAAGGACTATAGCTTGTGCTTCGTATATCTGATTAGAGCGTCTTGCAGATGGGCCCCGGACCCTGTTCCAGACGAGCAATGCTTCGGATCAATCAAAGCAGGTGTCGACGCGTTGCCCCCTGGTGCCAAGATGTTTCTCAACGGAGGTGAGTGGAAGTCGGTAACATCCTTGATTTTGTCGTTGTAACCCTCGAATAGGAGAGTTTTACGGTCATAATATGGCCACCACAAATCTAGAAATGATTGCCAGATTCTTTGAGAAGTACCCCGAGTACGTCGATAGGACATTCCTGTCTGTCAAAGTTAGTTGGGGAGAGCGGGCTTATCGCATATATTTCTGACATTCACTTTGCTTTGCCTTCCCAGGGAGGGTGCATGCCTGGCCAGCTACTCCCGGACGGTTCGTGAGTATTCCAAATTATGATGGATTTGAATAAACACTTATAGCGATTTCTAGTCCAGAGAATCTTGCCCGGAGCGTTAATTTGGTGAACGAAAAGCTAAGAGGAACTAAGCGCCTCGACTTATTCGAGTGCGCTCGCGTCGACCCCAACGTTCCCGTGGAGGTATCCATCGCTGCGCTTGCAAAGCTCAAAAGTGAGGGGAAGTTGGACCACATTGGCATGTCCGAATGCAGTGCAGAGACCCTCCGTCGTGGTCACAAGGTTCGCAGAAACCATGATCATCATGCACGCGATTGAGCTTCTTCGTAGGTTCACCCAATCAGTGTTGTCGAGATTGAGGTCAGCCCGTTTTCATACGAGCCACAGACACGCGATGGTGGGTTAGAATGTTTTGAATTCTAGAAACTGATCTCACCACATTGCCCTAGTTATCGCGACTGCAAAGGAGCTAGGTGTGGCAGTTGCGGCTTACTCGTAGGTTCCCTCATTGAGACTTGCTCTGCATCTTTTCACGATGGTATAGACCACTTGGAAGAGGTTTCTTAACTGGGCAGATCAAGAGACGCGAGGATATTCCCGGTACGTAACTCCGACGCATTTACAAAGGCACGGAAATTGACGCACCTTCCAGAGGGAGATATGCGTCGTCATATGCCTCGCTTCGAGGAAGATGTAAGACTCATGTCACGCATCCACATCCACGCTTCTGACTCCTATCACACCAGAACCTCAGGCACAACTTTGCTATCGTGGATACTCTGACCGAGCTTGCCAAGAAGAAGAATATTACCCCCGCACAACTTTCTATTGCCTGGGTTGGCTCCCTCGGTTCACACGTCATCCCACTTCCGGGATCATCGTACGTCCAAATTTTTGTCGTATGTTCGCTTACATTGCTGATGTATGAGCCCCAGGCATGCCAAACGTACCCTTGAGAATTGTGCAGGTGGTGATGCTGTGTTCACTGAGACGGAACTGCAGGAGATCAATCAGGTCATCGAGAACGCCGACGTTAAGGGGACTAGATACCCCGAGCAACATGCTAAGCACCTCTGGGCTTGAAAGTGTTTCACTGGCTGTCCGCATTGGCGCGTGTAAGATAGAGAGTTCATTCGAGAAAGCATTATAATGAGTTTATCAGATTTGCCTGTATCCGAGATGTCCGGACTAAATGCGTGTATCCCAAATAAGTATTCATGGAATCAAGAAGAACTTGTACTCGGTTTAAGGTTGATGAAGTTGTCGGGTGTGTCGGCGGCGGGAGGCCGGGCCCGCCCGGTGGGTAGCCTGGGGGCAATACCGGTTACTGGCACCACCTCAAACCCCGAGCTATATGATCTTGGTGACCACTTTGAAGGTGGGCGCTGAAAAGACGGCAAATAGATTTTCCGACAAGTTTGCCAATGCACCAAGTTCGTTGCTGCTGCTGGGACCGATATAAATAGACAAATATCAATGTGTACAGCACGACGCTCACTACGAATCCCATCCAATATATAACCCAGAGACATCATCGTTTACTCCTCCACCTCCACGCTCCC